>VDFB02346846.1:0-14885 GCA_007258455.2 Sequoia sempervirens | reverse complement strand
TTTTTTCACTTTTTCAATTACAATGAGCAGAGTAATACACAATCGTTAGGGTTAGCACTTAAACCAAACGATGCGGAATTCAACTCTAACCAAGAATGTACACCAGGATCCCGAGTTGGGCAAGGTGTGAACATATGGTCAGAGGATCTCAATGCAATGCTGATAAAGGAACTCTAACCAATAATGCGCCGGATGACGACGAGCATATGGTCAGAGGGTCTTAATGCAATGCTGATACAAAGAACTCTAACCAAGAATGCGTCGGAGAACGACGAGCATGTGGTCAGAGGATCCCTACCAACTATTATGCTGAAGTAACTCGACGTCAAGAATGTGCTTTCCAACCCGAGATGGAATTGGAGCTACCATATGACGGAGATGCTAAGTATTACAATGCAATAATCAAAGTAAATAGGCGGCATGCCAGCCTCTTCCACTTATCCAGTGGGTATTACAATGAAGCATAAGAAGAGGAAGTAAGAATGCTGACTGTACTACTGTTCAGCTTACAATAATCAGAGAGTGCCTATCAGTAACATAGAATAAGAAAGTCTAACACTGCTGCAATTTTAGTATGATGTCTCCTTAATGCTCTCAATGACTTCCTACCCAAACCCGACTCAAATGACAGCCTAAATGAAAACTGATATGACTGATCATGGACTGAAACTTCTTAACTAGCAACACATAATCCTAATGAAATGCTCACAACTCACTCAATCCTCAACCAAAAGACCTCAAACCAGATGCATTATCTTCCTAACATGATGGCGTCCAAGTAAGAACCTTGAAATGACTCCAATCTACTGTATTTATTTTTGCACAAATCCCAATGCAAGTACAGAATGGTACGGTTGCAAGGGAAGGGCGATTTTGCTCTATAAAATAAATGACTTCATTAAAAATTCCCAAACTTCTCAGAGAGGGGCGCCCTTAACTAGCAAATGCATGGGTAAACTACCCAGAACCAGAATAAAATCACACAAGGCGTTATGAGTCAAAACTTCAATCTGCAACACACTCCAGCAACTCCAAATTTTTGATTAATTTGCAAATAACTGAATTACAACTGTTTAAACAACAACTACAATGCAAAACTCAATGGCTACAATGCAAAACTCACTACAGAATCCACTCAATAAGCAAACCTCTCCACTAGGTGCTATCTCTCAAGCACGAAGTCGAGCCAAGGCTAGGAGGCATTCATTCCTCGAAGCAGTCCAGCACCATTTCGGCAACATAAAATTACTCAAGATATCAGATGCCCAAATGAAGACCCAAGACTTCTTTTTATAATTTGTGAAGACCCCTCCAGAAGCCTCTAGAAACCCTAATTCTTTTCCCTCCAAGAAATGGCGTCACTTTTCTTCAAGGCTTCATTTTTTACTTTTAATGAAATTCATCTCTTCAAGATAGGCGTCCAACTTAAAGCTTCAATTTTGACCTTAATAAATATAAAATTACCTCAATGAGGCGCCACCCCTTAAAGACCACCTTTTTAACACAACATTAAGTTATGAGACTAGGCCAAGGGGGTATTATAACATTAAAATATAACATTGTTTAAATGAAATGAACTTATCTCTCCAAAAATGCATCCCAAGGCCAAAATTGAACAAACCAACTGAGTCGACTGAAGAGGAAAGCCAACTGTGCCGAGAACGACAGGACCACTGCCAGAAATAGAATTTACTAAAAATAGTAAATTCCTAAAGGTGCTCGGAATGCCAAGAAAAACACACCACTGCGAAGCTCTCTGAAAACCCAGAAAGAATCCGCCATTCAATCATCAATTCACGAGCAATAGCAACCTCCAAAACAGGAAACCCTAATTTCACCTTCCGAGTAGCCTACGGGTCTCCGGAATAGGCCAACGGTCAACTGAAAAGATCATGCTTGAGAAGGGGACATTACAATACAAGGAGGGAATAGCAAAATTGGATGACACGCCAGCCCACAAGTTCGAACGAGATAAAGTAATCAAGTACAAGGAAGCAAGGATGGAAAAAGTGAACCTGGGGGATGAAGGCAAACCAAAGACAATCTTGGTTGGGGATGATTGGGACCCAGTACTGAAAGTGGCAACATTCAAGATATTCATGGAATACAAAGATGCATTCGCCTGGACATATAAAGATCTCAAAGCTATACCGTCAGAATTGTGCGTACACAAGATCCCCCTTGTACCAAGAGCACAACCCGTACAAAAGAGACTGTACTGAATGAACAAAAACTATGCTACTAAGGTACAAGAAGAAATTGAGAAAATGTTAGAAGCAGGAATTATCTTCAAAGTTGAAGTCAATAACTGGGTTTCACAATCGTCATATCACTAAAGAAAGAATCCGAACAAATTTGGATATGCATAGACTTCAGAAGCCTAAATGCGGTGGCTATCAAGGATCCATTTCCAATCCCGTACAGTGACACAATCCTCAATGAAGTGGTTGGTCATGAAATGTACTCGTTCATGGATAGATTCTCGAGCTATAATCAGACAAGCATAGTCGAGGACGATAAACTAAAGACAACATTTGTGGTTGAGGATGGAGTATATGCATACAACTAGGATGTCATTTAGGTTATGCAACGCTCCAGCAACCTTCCAGAGAATCATCCTACATATTTTTGATAAAATGTTTGTTGGGAATTTCAAGGCATTCCTCGACGATTGGTCAATCTACAATGACCAAGAGAAGCATTTGAAGGCACTCAAAAAATGTATGGAACGATGCAAAGCACCAAGATTGGCATTAAATCCGAAAAAGTGTCGATTCATGGTACCACACAACAAGTTGTTTGGCCACATCGTCTGCAGAGCAGGACTCAAGACAAACCCTGACAAGATAAGGGTAATTGTACAGATGGAAGCCCCGTAGAACATCACTGGCATGAAGTCATTTCTTGATCATGTCAGGTACTACAAAAGGTTCATCAAAAATTTCACCTAGATTTCCTATACACTAGATGTACTCACCAGAAAGGGACAACCATTTGCATGGACAGAAGATCAGGAAAAAGGCTTCAACGAGCTAAAAGTACAACTAATTAGTTCATCAATCTTGGCGGATCCAAATTGGAGTAAAAAGTCCCATGTGCATGTTGATGCCTCAAATTATGCGATCAGAGCAACACTAGCACAAGTAGGAGTGCAAGGGTTAGACCACCCGGTATTCTTTGTAAGCAGGTTGTTGTCGAAGGTAGAGAAGAACTACAATACGGAGAGGGAAGCCCTCAAGATGGTCTACGTTGTACAAAATTTCAGCCACTACTTGTTGGCTACACCTTTCATGTTCTACGTGGACCATCAAGCCCTCATGTACCTAGTAAACAAGTTGATCATCCAGGGAAGATAAGTCGATGGCTCCTCCTATTACAAGAGCTCACATTCACTATCATCGTTCGGCTAGGAAAGAGCCATGTCATCGCCAATCAACTCTCTAGAATAAGATTAGGTGAACCTCCAAAAGGAGTAAATGAAGACTTCCCAAATGCACACTTATTTCAAATTGCAGCCCTACCCCCATGGTACGAGAGCATCGAAGAGTACTTGTCTACCTCCACATTTCCAAAGGAGATTCCACCGAGGGAATGAAGAAATTAGTACTAAAGAGTAAAACATTCCAGCTCATCAATGGGCTGTTATATAAGATAGGATCATACAAAGAACTTTAGCGGTGTGTCATGGAAGAAGAAATCCCAGGAGTACTTAAGGAAGCACACAAAGGATTGGTTGGTGGGCATATCGGACCAACCTTAGTTTGTTAGTGTAATGTCCCCTTTCTAGCCAGTGGTTCGAGGGACAGGGTTAGCCTATTACTACGGTTCCCATAGGCTAACAGATAATTAGGGATCGCTTTTGAGGTGTTTCAGGTGACTTGTTCCCTTTGCCACTTACCATTTTTAGTAAGTAACATCAAGGTCAATAACTACATTTTGCAGTTCCTGTTAAAAAGAAAAGAAAAAATATTTTCTACAAAAGTCAAAGTCATAGTCAAAGCTATATACAAAAGTCAAAGTCAAAGGAAGTCGTCAAGGTAAGGATTGCAAAATATCTTATCCACGAGGATAAGGGGATGACAACCTCAGATAAAGATTGCAAAATATCTTATCCACGTAGGATAAGGATGACATCTCAAGATAAGACGACAACTCATAGAGCAAAATCTAATTTGGGCGTGGGTCTGCATAAAAGCAAGAGAGAGAGCTTCATTTGAGATAGAGAGAATATTATTATAATTTTGGAGCTGCTGCTGCAGGTTGAAATAGGCTGATTGAGGATGAATTCCCTTGATTAGAACAGGTTCTACAGGCATGGAAGATCGTCCAAGGATCCTACTTGATTGGTCTCATTCACAGATCAATATTGAACTTAATTATAGAGTTTAGCATTGAAGAAATAAAAGGTTATTCACACTTGGCTTTTGCTGTTGGAGGAGAACCTGTGGTTTCTTCTGCAAATTTGATCTTTGGGAACGGAGCCTCTCATTGATCTCAGCTACTTGAAGGTGTGCAGAACATCTGAAGGTTGCTTTGTGAGGTGGCTACATCCAGTAGTCATGATTAAGCAAATTGGTGAAGTATTTCAGAAGGGTTGGAGTAGAAGATTTTGCTACACATCTGATTTCCTCTGAACATTATTGGCTAAGCCTTAATGTTGTAACGATTGGGTATTAAAGCTTGGAAACAATGAAAGAAGCATATTGTGAGGGCGGAGATATTGAAGTTGTCTTGACTAGTGCATAGCAATCCATGACCATCTTTCATCGATATGCTCAAGTGGCTGGTCATTCTGGACCTGCATATTAATCTGGGAGGAGCCTGCTGTTAGAAAAGGACGTGCTCACAGTCTAGGAGGTAGGCGCATGGTTCTTGGAGAGCCCTCAATCATCTAGAGATTACTGAGTCCTTCCTTGCTTTGGCGTCAATATTCCAGGTCTGAGAAACTTTATTTTTGTGATCTCTCATATCATTAACACTCAGAAATTGTATTGTATCAGCTACAGTTTTGGGTGTAATCAAAAGTTAGAATAGGGCGTAGTGTTGTGTGTAATCTGAGCATATCTCTAGCTTAACTGTGTGTAAGGGTTGCATAAGCCTGAGTCTCAGAACTATTGTTCAAAATCTGAGACGTTATACCTTGTAACCAGTCTTACCAATGCTCAGAAATTAGTTTATTATCTGCTGTTGCAGTCACATTGATGTTGCTATGTAATGTAAGGCCCTGCTATGAAGTGTGTGTGGTTTGGAGAAAGATGTTACAAGTCTGTTCCAATCACTGTATCTTCAGTTATAAATCATTTTGGTACTGTTGTTCTTTATATTGCAAAAACAAATGATGTATCCAAATGTTGTATATGATTGCTTATTGTGAACCATTTTATCTACTATGTCAATGCTCTAACTATGATAAAGAGGAACATCAAACAAACTGAAAATATCAGTCAAAAATGAAAATTAAATATCCATTTTGGAGTGGGACACTTCAGTTAGTTATTTAGTTGCCTTTCAGCTAAAGTTGGCAATATAACTGCTTCTCCTATAACTGTAAGATAATAGTTGTTACAATAATGGCACCGGAATGTCGACTTCTCAACATCTGATCCCCTCATCCAAATCTGAAAATACCTCGATCTTAGATCAATTTTCGAAAAGAGCTTGGCTCCATGTAGCTCATCAATGAGCTCATCTATCTTGGGAATGGGATACCGGGTCTTGATCATGCTTTGATTCAATGCATGGTAGTCCATGCACATGCAGATGGTGCCATCTTTTTTCTTCACAAGCACAATAGCTGAAGCAAAAGGACTCTTACTTGGGTGAATGAAACCCATCTCCGAGATTTCCCTTATGTTCTTCTCAATCTCATCTTTTTGCTTCTTAGGTTATCTGTATGGGGTTGTGATAACTAGCTTGCCCCATCTTTGAGTTCGATGACGTGCTAGGTCCCCCTTTCAAGAGGTGGCCCAGGAGGTAGGTCAACAAAGACCTTACTCTTCCTAGTGAGCAATAACTGAATATCAAGTGGATAGTGCCTCTTTGTCTCCACTGAATCAATTGGTAGAACCATACTCTCAGCTGCCCACTCAACTTGATCATGTTGAATCAGCCTCTCCGTTCTTTTGAAAGATACAATCCGTGGGCCTTTGTTTGACATTCCTCTTAGCACCACCCTTTTTCCATTGGATTGAAACTTGAGCTCCATTGTTTGCAGATTTAGAGAGATTTCTCCAAGAGAACGCAGGCATTGAATGCCAAGAATAGCATCTGTATCTCCAATGCTTACAACAAAGAAGTCGTCTTTGACCTCATGGTTTCCCAATTGCAAAGACATGTTGGCAACCTTTCGATTGCAAGAGATTAGGAACCCATCTGCTACCATGACTTTGAAGCCTTCAAATTCTTCAGTTTTTAACCCTCTCTTTGCAACCACTCCATCTATGAAATTATGTGTTGCTCCAGTGTCAATCAAAGCAACAATTCGATGCCCTCCAATCATCCCACGAACCTTGAAAGATTCATTCTTTTGGAAACTAGAGAGTTGGGCAATGGGGCCCCCAACTCCTTGCTCATGTTTGGACTCTTTTGGAGCTTCTTCTTCCTCGCTGTCCCCAAAATAAGACTGTTGTTCTGAGCAATCAGATTCTGATCCATAAACAAAATAAGCCTCCATATGTTGCGCTTTGTCCCTTCCATAGCATCGGTGACCCTTTGACCAAGGCTCAAGACAAGTGTAGCAAACACCATCTTTTCTTAGCTATTCTCAGAGCTCTTCTAACATCTTCTATGGGAACTTCTTTTGCTGATTTGAAGAGTGCTTCTTATCTCTCTTGTGAGCAAAAGACTTGGGCGGAAATTTTGGCCTAGGGGCCGACAACTCCATACTTCTAGCTTTCTTGATGGCTTCTTCAAGACTTGGTGGATCGAATGCCTTAACCCACCCTTTCAATGGTTCCATTAAACCATAGTTACAAGACTCGCCCAAACTTGGCAACTACTCGCAAGTCCCGAGGCGAGTGACCCTAAACGAGTCCTAGAGACTCGACTGCCGAGTACTCATCGAGACTCGCCGGACTCGCTGGACTTGGCAGACTTGGTAGACTCGCCGAGTTTTGTGCCTCGGGACTTCTTGGTGTACGTTTATCATCCACCGAACACAGCGAATAAATGTCCGAGACACTCTATCCTCTCTTGAAAAACCACCGCGTATGCTAAGATTCGAGAAGATCATATGGCGATTCCAAGGTTTCTTTTGTCGGGTCTCGACATGTGGATAAGCTCAATGGCCGTTGTGATTTGCTGGTAATAAACAAGGGGACTTACGTTAAAGAAATTTCACAAATTCGGGACTTAGGGAATTTATCATTAAAGGCTTTCTTCACTTAGGACTTTCAATGTGGATCTCAAAAAATGGCAAAAGGATAGGGTTTAGGAGAATCTAGTCTATGCCTAAGAACTTAAGAGACGTAAGGATTCGGTGAAGGGGATAAACCACACTTTGTTTGCCTCCTGCTGGACAACATACGCAAAATGGGTGCAATCTTCAAGGGGTGTGATAATAATTTTCAAACCTCGAATGAGGCTGAAGTTAAGCTTCCACAATTATGAGCTCAGGCTAACTTTACGCATCGAATGCAAATCATCCATTCGAAGAAAGTATGAGCTATACTTCACCATTGAATCAATACGATCAATCTCTCATTCACTTAACCAACTTTCAAAGCAAATTCTACTTAATCTAATTCTAACTTTAATCTATGGCGGAAGAAGATATGCAACCTCGCTTACTATTTGACAATAAAAGTTGTTCAAAGCAAATCATGCATAAGAGCTTTTATTATTCGAAATAGTCTCAATGCAACAATCTCATACTCTGTCTCCACACATTACAAATGAGGGGGCGAGCTCAATTTATAGGCTCCCCAATTACAATTCAATGGCCAAGATTGATTTCAAATCAACGACCGAGATTACAAAATAAAACCCTAATTAGGGTTTGTCACTTTCAACCAATGAGAAAATTTCATTTGAGGACACTTGTCCTTTGCTAAATATAAATCAACAATAAAATAGAAAGTTGTTGCATGATTCGGAACAATTTGATTGGTTGGAAGATAATGACGCCACCTCGGTGATCATGGATGTCTTCCCCTTAGTTTGCTTAGTTTTTTTCCAGTGCTTGCCTTAGGAATATTTTCCTATACGTTATTTCTGTCCCGGATTTATTGCTTGTTCCTTCCTAGCTTTGATCTTGGATTCCTTTTGAGACTTTGATTTCTTCTTCTTACCTGTACTGGAATCTTTCAGGTCTGGAAGTCTCCCCTTGGAGCAGGTGTCTGGACTTGAAGTTGGTTGCTTTGAAATTCCTCTTGCTCGAACTAGGTTGATGTTATTCCTTTAGATTTCCTCTCTGAATTCTCCAATTTGTGCCGAGAAATTGTCTAAGTATGGAGATCTGTTTGGAACACTCTTATTGTCACCATCTGATTCTGATTGGAAGCTTGTCTTTAATTCTTCAGGAGATGAAATCCCTCAAGAAGTTGTCCTGATTGCTTCTTTCAAGTGCCTAGAATTTGGAGAAGAATGCCTCTGTGCCTTCGCCACAATGGAGGAAATTGGAATTTAACCAAATTTTGGATATTTTGTAACACCTTCATGTGGACCATTCAACATTTAGCCAAGGTTTTGGCCATCTCCATGCTCAAACGAACTTTTCCTGTGGATTTGCCTTCAATTTTGAATTTGGCTTGACAAATTCCATCTCTGGAAAAGAATTTTATCCATTTCCTCTTTATTCCTCTTCATCCTTCCTGTTTTCTGTCCAAGACTTAGTGAATTCTTCTCCTCAAGGTATCAACACTTAGTGAATTTTCTGAGTTTTAGCCAATTTTCTCATCCTCTCCTTGGGCGGACTTTGGATGTTTTATCCATCGGCCTAAGTCAGACTTCAAGCCACTTTGGACAAACATCTCTAGGGAGAAGTCGAAGTTTCTCTAGTGCTTACCATCTTTTCTCTTACAATGGGGCGAACTTTCTCAACACTTCGACATTTCTTTTCTTGATCCGGTCGGACTTTGCATGATGTTTGCCATTGTACTTGGCGGATCTTATGGATGTCTGGACATACCTTCTCCAAGCAAAGTCGGACTTTGTAAAGGTTTGGACATGATGTGCTTGGGCAAAGTCAGACTTTCTTGTGTGCCGTCCACCCATTGAGCAAGGTCGGACTTCACTGGTGCCTTTCCAAATTTTTGAATTTTTACTTAGCCAATTCTTTGAGTTTCCTTGGCTGGGCGGACTTCATCAAGCCTAGGACAAGTGCATGGCGGACTTTGAGAACTTCTTTCCATTTATCTTCCCAAGGTAAGGCGGACTTAGAGATTTCTTGCCAAGAGATAGGTTGGACTTTCCACTAAGCTTGCCATTTTTCATCTCCCTTCTAGGCACTTCATGCCTTAGAATATTTTCCACCATGATTGAGGGCGGATTTTGGACTATCTTTGGACACTTCTCTAGGTGGACTTTGCCTCATGCTGGACATCTTCACCTTGGGCGGACTTGAAGCTTGCCTTTCCATCCATTATTTTGTCCAAGGCATTTCATATTTTTAAGTATTTGGAAATAAATTATTAAAATATTAAAATATTTTAATTTATTTCCAACCTGTTCGTGCTGGACCCATGGCTATTTTGATCTTCTCTTCATTTTCTTTGGCCAAAAGTTTATTTTCCAATTTTATTCCCAATTTTGTCTAGCCAAGCCAAAATTTTAGCCATTCCGTCGATAAATGTTATGCCAGATCCTTATTTTTCCCTGCCATGGCGAATTTTTTTATTGCACTGAGCTTATTTTCTTCTACCAAAGTCAATTTTTCTCTTTGTCTAAACAAATTCCTCTTCTAGGGTAATCTTTGTCCCAGGTCTTTATTAGTACTCATGATCATTATTAAATTTCCATCCCTTCCGCTGAGTATGAAGTTCTCCTTCCTTTGTTTCTTTGTGTATCTTTTTTTCTCCTGTATACTTGACTAAATTTATCCAATTTGTCTAGACATCCAAACTTTTAGTTGCATCTCTTTTTTCTTCCCTCCTTTCTCTATAATTAGGCGAACTCTATTTTATTCTTTGCTATAGCCTAGGTGGACTTTATTTCTTAAGTCTCTTTGCCATCTTCCATCAAGGTATGGCGGATTTTCTACTAGGCTCGCCTTTCATACTTAGCCCAAAATTCGCATTTCTCCTCTTGAAAATGTCAAAATACTTAGCCAAAATTCAATTTTCCTTCCTTTCAGGCCTCTATACTTAGGAAAATTTTCGGATTTTCTCCTTTTAGGCACCAAACACTTAGCAAAAATTTAATTTTTTCCTCTTCTATGCCATGGCGGACTTCCCAAGTGTTTGGCCAAGTGAAGGGCAGACTTTCCAAGGTCTTTGCCATCTTCTATCAAGGTTGGGCGGACTTTGGACATGTCTTGCCAAAGCTAGGCGAGGTCTGAAATTTCTTTGCCAAGTCCCACTTTTTAAGGGCCAACCCCCTTTAAGTCCTTGCCATTCTTTGCTACGTCCCACTTTTTAAGGGCCGACCTCTTCAAGTCCTTGCCATTCTTTGCTACGTCCCACTTTTTAAGGGCCAACCTCTTCAAGTCCTTGCCATTCTTTGCTACGTCCCACTTTTTAAGGGCCGACCTCTTCAAGTCCTTGCCATTCTTTCTTACGTCCCACCTTTTAAGGGTCGGCTTTATGATGGCTAAGCCTTCCTTCTTGATGGAAAACTCTCCAATGGCTGAACATGTTCTTTTGAAGGCGAATTTTCCAGACTTAGACAGAATTTCATCATGTATTCTATGCTCTTTTGGATGATTTTTGGTGATTTTTACCTCAGATCTGACTGATTTTTCGATGATTTTTCCAGAATTTGATGCTTTTGAGGTTGATTTTCCTCAGCTTTTTGCTTGCTTTTCCAAAATTTTCACTTGATTTTTCAGTTTTCTCTTTGATTTTTCAATGATTTTCATTTTTTTGATTGATTTTGGATCGTAGCGATGGAAAAGTTGACTGCTGGACTGTGGTTGACTTCTAAAATAGAAAAGTAAAACTCTTAAAATAGGGGAACCCCTGCTTGGTCCAAAATGCCAAAACGAAAAAAAGCAAAAAAGCAGATTCCCTAAAAAAATAGGAAGTGTTAGAATTGGCCGAAAGCACAGGCGATCTTCGTTTCCCAGGCCTTCTGAGCACTTCCATGACGTTTATGCACTGATTCAAGCATGGATTATTGATCTGTCTTATGGTTCTCAAACCGACTTGAAACTCTCGTGCTTATGACCTCATTGTAAAAAGACAAGTGATAAGTAGCCATATCGCCTGGCAAAAAAGTAAAACAAGGTCCCCATTTGGTAATGGGGCGATGTGTGAAAAGGTCACAACATCACTTTAAATTGTTTTTAAAAGTGGGTCTTTGAGGGTACGCCTTCATGAAGGAGATTAATATTTTTTAAATAAAGTTTGTGTTGCCTTGAAGTGGGACGCCATCTTGAGGATTTATGAATTTTGGAAATTTGAAAAGTTTCTTCAGTGGCTTTTGGCGTGCCTTGAAGGGAAGTTGATGAGTTTTCTTCTTCTCTATAAAAAATGAGGCTTGCTCCAGCATTTGGTATCCATGAATTTATGCTAAAGTTATGCTGTCGAAATGACATTGTGTTTATTTCTTCGAGGGATGCTTACCTCCTAGATTCCAATCAATTTCGTGTTTGAGAGACAACACCTAATTGGTTTCTATTGCTGCTTCTCATTCAGACTAGCAGATTGAGCCTTATAATTGAAGTTTTGATGATATTTCCAGTTTTGAAGTTGCTGATACAGTCATGGCTGAAAGTCGATTTCACTTGCAACTCCCATGGTGATTTTTATTTGGTGATGGGTGTTTGATCAAATGAATTCTATGCCTTGGGTGACCCTTTCCACAAGTTTGCAGATTTTAGTTTTGAGTTGCTGATTTTATATGTCAAAATCGCCCTTCAAGGAGGGTCGTACCATTCTTGAGAGCCTTGGGATTTGTGCAAGAATTATATATTGAGTTTTGATGCTGTTTTGTGATCTGATTTTGGGCACCTACCTCCTAGACGGCTTCTGCAAAAGACATCACTCAATTCGGAGGTATATTGAATGAGTTATGAACATTTTATTGGTTTCACAGTTGTTGGTTTACACTTTCAGTTTGGTGGTTTTTGTAATCAGATTGTTTTAAGTTCAGTTTTAGCCTTTAGTTTCCAGAATTTGAGTGTTGAAACATTGAGAGAATTCTTCTTTACATATTAGAATTGTTTGCAATCATTGTAATACTGGTAATTTGCAGAATTCATAATTGTAAGGTTGAGCATTAGTAGTACTAATCCAACCAGTTTGTTTTGGTTGCAATTACTTGTAATTTTCTATGCAAACATTAATTACCCCTAGATGGTTTACCGCCAGTGTAGAGAATTGAAATTGTATCTCTCTTTGTACCCACTATCAAGTGGTGAATCCCCACTCCTAAGTGGATACCCGCCGCAGCGGAAGAATTAGTTAGTATGAGTTTCTATGGCTGGTTATCCGCCTAATTATTTCAGTTTCTAATAATTACTCCATCATATGTTAGCACCTCACCCTCACTGGGATCTTGAGTGCACATTCTTAACATTGAGTTTAATTTCAGTTTCAGTTGTATTCTCTTTCTGTATCAAGTTTGGATCCTAGGGATCCTCTGACCATATGCCCGCCCCTCTTCCTTAAGTGGTTTTAGGGCGCATTCTTGGTTAGAATTGCTTTGGTAGTGTTTTTGGATTTGGCGCTAACGCTAATCAAGTTGGCCAAGTGTTGGTGATTGTGTAAAACTGGTGGCAAAAAATTGGTTAGCATATTTCATAGGGATTCAATTTAGTGAATTGTTTCCTTATTTTTGGAGGGTTAACAAAGAGAGAATTTATAAACCTACAGTCTTGATTTCAAGGAATTTGGAGTAGATACAAGGAAGTTATTTAAGAATTAAGGTTTCCACTAAATTATCTCTCAAGGCTACAAATTAGTGAGGTTCTTGGAGATTTTTTTTGGGAAGTGCTATCTAAGTCCTATTAAGCTACAATAAAAATTTCAAATTTATTGTTATTTATTTTATGTGATTTATTGAAACATTAGGGTTTTCACCAAATTCACCCCTAAGGCTACAAATCAATGAAATGCTTGGACATTTTTTAGAAAGTGAGATCATTCTTAATAAGAAGTAGAAAAAGAACAATAATGATACGTAGCAAAACAAAAACAAGAACAAGAAGTAGAAGAAGCACAAGCAAAAAAAGGAAATGAAGAAGAAACAAAAGAGCACAAAAAACAAGAAGAATAAGAAGACAAAGAAAATAAAATGAAGATGCCGATTTTATGTAGAAGCATCCACAACTAATTAGCATTGAGGACAACATTTTTGTAAAGAGAGGACAGGAAGTGGTGAGGGGGGCACGGGTAGGGGGAGAGGGAAATGCTATGCCTTAACCCTATAATGTGTATTGGGTTATGAATAGTTAGTTTGTGACTACTTTATCTCTTAAATAAATTACATAATCATTATTATAATAATATGTAAATATTTAAGTTGTCCAAGGCATTATAGTTATGTATCTAAGTCGACCTGGGTGGCAGCCAAGGTATAATTAGGTATATATAAGAGCTAGCGGCTAGTTATTATCATGTGGAGCATTGTATTCTTATTGAAGACTATTGAAGGTATCCCCTTCAAAGTGGCATATTATTATCAAGAATTTACATCTACATGCATATAACTTTAAACCAATATGAATAGCAAAAAAAGGAAATGAAGAAGAAACAAAAGAACAAGAAAAACAAGAAAAATAAGAAGACAGAAAAATAAAATGAAGATGAAGATTTTATGTAGAAGCATCCACAACTAATTAGCATTAAGGACAACACTTTTGTAAAGAGGGGCAGGGAGGGGGAGGAGGAGTGGATGCTATGCCTTAACCCTATAATGTGTATTGGGTTATGAATAGTCAGTTTGTGACTACTTTATCTCTTAAATAAATTGCATAATCATTATTATAATAATATATAAGTATTTAAGTTGTCCAAGGCATTATAGTTATGTATTTAAGTTGACTTGGGTGACAGCCAAGGCATAATTAGGTATATATAGGAGTTAGCGGCTAGTTATTATCATGTGGAGCATTGTGTTCTTATTGAAGACTATTGGAGGTATCCCCTTCAAAGTGGCATATTATTATCAAGTATTTGCAGCATATGTCCTATTATATTATTCTATTTTGCAAGTTGTTTCATTACATCTACATGCATATAACTTTAAACCAATACAAATAGGAATATTAGCAGATTTGAATTCCTACATTCTAAATCTTTAAATTATAGTCTCAACCTATTTCCTCAAATTGAACTAGAATTTTTTGTTTAAATGATCCCTTTTAATTTCCATGACCAAAACAAAGTTTGCAACATCGAGATCCTTCATATCAAATTGAAATTTAACATCCTTGATCATTTCCTTCTATTGGTGTAGGTTTTTTAATATTTATTTTTCCTACACATTATTAAGCATACTTAGGTTATAGTAGACATGGTTTATGTGACGACACGTGATGTAATCCATCAATTACATGTGTCACTCTCACCCACACTTGGGTGGTTTAGTTTCACACCCTCTTTTGGCCTTTTATGCCACCTCACAAAACCACTATCCTGTCTCTTTTTGAGTAAGTTATGCCACCTATTTGACATTTTCCAAGTAGGTATAACTCCCACCTAATTTGGTTATTTGGGAGTTATTACCCCTCTTGGAATTATGTGCCCACATTATGCTATATAATCAGCACTCACCTCTCCCTCCTA
>VDFB02346845.1:0-15252 GCA_007258455.2 Sequoia sempervirens | reverse complement strand
AACACATACAGTTGAGATATCATTTCATTCGGTCAGTGTTGGAGGATGGACAGGTCAAGCTGGACAAGATACACACAGATGTCAATCCAGCGGATATGTTTACGAAGGCGGTGCCAAGGGAGAAGCTGAGCTCCTCTTTAGCTTCAGTTGGCTTTCAAGGTTGAATTCAAGTATAACAAAGCAACAGGGTCCAAGGTCCTTATTTCCAGTGGGAGCTGTAAGTGCAGCAGTGTTGTCCAGGATTAGTCTCCAAGTGGGAGGTTGTGATGGTGTGGAGCCTGATCAGTTTCCAAGTGGGAGATTGTTGGTTTGTGGCGACTGATCATGCTATACTGTATAGCCCATGGTATACTGTACATTTAATTGTTAGATATCTGCCATCTTTAACCCTAAAAGATGACATATGCCCACCTTAATGAGGCATTCAAACTTGATAGTTAGGTAAATGTTAGCCAGTTCATTGAATTTAATTTATTAAATTTCATTTTTGAAATGCAAGATTAATTAAATTAGTTGAATGATTATAATGCAATTTTAGGGTCATAGTATTCACTCTATTTTCAATGATCCTCCACCTCCCTATTACGCAACCACATGTACTACAGAGGTGTGTAACTAGTAAAGAATTATAAATATTACACGTGAATAGCTAAATGCTATATGAATGGTATTCTTATATCTCATTTTGAATGTTGAATAGGTTAATCTTGGAGCCTTGATGACAACAACTTCCAGTGGAGGTGGTCATCGAAGTTTCACTGAGGTAATACATACTATTTATAATTTTAAAATAAAAAAAATGTATTTTGTAATTGAATAATGTTTAATCACTTGAAGGTTCTAGATAGTTTGTAAGTATGCTTTGTACTTTTAAAATAATTTGATTTCAGGTTGTTATGAACTTCATAATCTATGAATTTTATTTGTTCATGTTTTTGACCTCCAAAAATATAGGATAGTGGCATCACTAGCTTGTAGCATACCATTTCACTCTTATCCTCCTAACTTTCATCACTAGCTTGTAGCGTACCATCTCTTTGCTCACTATTGGGCTCACGAATGTTGCTCAGGATATTGATCTTATTACTACCCTTGTCTTATATTGACTATAACTATCATGATGACTGTGTTATTGCTTTCATACATTATGGCTATAGACTTTCATTTATACCTTTGAAGTGCTTGACATCATAGAGGACTGCTCTCTTTCTTTCTTGATTGTATATTGACATCTTCTATCAATCATCTTAAATGTTATCTACTCCATATACAAGGTACTGTCCACTTATCATTTATAAATATATGCCATCTTTCTATCTCTTCACAAGGACTATCCTCTATGAATATGATCATTAAAAGGGCATTGTCACTCTAAACTATCCTTTAATAATAAACTATGCATGGTCCCCTTATACCATTATACTAAATTTGTTGCTTCTCCTATGAGACTATCTTGTAGCATTGGATTCCATGTGATTACCACCACATTCATGAATATTATGCACTCTTTAACTTGAGGTATCTTGGTTGAAAACATATAAAGTATCTCATCATTAAAAATCATCTTCCACAATTATCCCTTGAATCATTCTTTGGTATTGAAATACATGTGACTGTCCTATTACATCTTGTGACTTTAGAATATCATATTAAATCTTATATAATTTTCCTATTGCAATTCTTTATTTATGTTATATCATTTATTGTCCTTTATTCATCATTTTTCCTTGTGATCATTACTCTTCCTATGTGAATATTACACTGTCCACTGTAATGAAGATATCTCAATCCATTTCTTAGCTATCTATTCTTTGTTATAGACCCATGAATATGAATAGAATGTTGAGGTCTTATGAAAATCATGGAGTATCTTTATAGGTGTGAATTGTTATCAAGATCTTAGGACCACAATCCCCTCATTGCTCACTATCACTACATCATTTTGTTCTTAGTTGACAGTGCTCATTATTGCTTCTTTTCATTAATCTCAATGTCATGCTTTACATTATTTCTAGAAATCTTATCCCAATTCAAAAGTTCTCCACACTTCACATCAACAAAGTTTTGCATGACTTCTTTATGAAATCATAATATTGTCCCTTGCTTGCATGATATGATTGTCCCTAGGCCTGTCATCTTGTGACTATTCTTTACTTTGAAATTGTCTTCATGAAACATGCAAACCTTTTACATTGAATTGATACTCATGAAGAATCTTACTGATATGGGGATACTATATGGATACAGTCAAGAGGATATGATACTCTATCCTTTCTCTCCATTTAGATCCTAAATATTACATTTTTTTTTTAGACTGCAGGAATCGGGTAGCACGACCCCCTATAAACTGTAGTGCTCCTGGTAAACTTTTTAACGTGACCGGCGACGCTGGTGCGACACGCCCTCCGGTACCACGGGACGAGGGGAGACTAGAACTCGTGACCAGCAGAGCCGCAACAGAATTACTTAGCCAACCGAGCTAGGGCCCCCGCCTGATCCTAAATATTACATTGCTTTGTCATCTATCCTTCTATTATTACAACCTTGTCTTTTCATTCATGAGACCCCTTACTGTGAAATATGCCCTTATAAAAACCTCTTCTTCTGTCAAATTCTTCTTAACAACTTAGAAACTACCCAATATGGCTCTTGTGCATTGTGTTTTGTCTTGTTGGTTCTCTAGGCAATATTGCTCTCTTCTATCAACCTTTTGTTCACCATGTTGTTCATTAGGGGTTTTGATCATAAAACAAGATTTGAAATAGAATTGGATGCATTAACATATCCTGAGGAACACAATATTGTAGTAACCACATATTAAACTATGAAGCAATATATAGTTCAATAAGTACTCAAAATTTTATTGACTATGTCATACATTATAAGCCATGACCTGCATCACTCTTCTAGTTTTTGTAATTGAATAATGTTATTTTATTTTTAGATGATGCAAGCATAGACTCCTCTCAATATTGATAGGGAAATGGAGCATGGTGTCTCTACTTCAATAGAGAGCTTGATGCCTTTTGTAAGAATTGGCTATGAAGGTAGCCACCCAAGATCTAGAGGCCTAATAGAAAGCACAAAAGAAAGAATGAAATGTGACAAGAATAAATTGTATTCTGCCAATAATGCAAATATGATGGAATGGTACAATGCTATACAAAAGTACATAGGAGACCCCTTGGTTATATAACCAAGGTGAGAACATAGAAGGGCATAAGATTATGACAAGTGTCGTAATCTTATGACATGAGACAACTATGAAAAGTTATCACTCCACCTAAAGTGGAAAGGGATAATGTGATAATCACCACAAAAGGTGGATCACCACAAAGGTGGAGAGATAATCACATGATATTGCCCACAAAGGTGGAAGTGATGAAGTATAACATGTCAGAATCCCACCGAGGTGGGAAAATAATCAACAACCTCTATGTGGTCCCTAAGTAAGAAACTTAACTGGGTGTAATCATGACTGAGGACAAGGTACAACACATTTAATACACAGCCACCACCCTTAAAGTGCAACTTAGGGAGGGAATGTACACAAAAGAAAACAATGCAAAGATGGGTCTAGAGCTACTAGGCCATGTGGTACCATTTACAAATGCAATAGGAAATCTCACAAGTGGAGTAAAGATAGAAAAACCCAATGGAAAAGCTACCCCCAAAGAGATGAAATACAAAAGCTATGGTACTTAGCGAGAAGGATAAAACCCATGTGAGGGAAAAAGTCCCCCATACAAGAGAAGAAGAGAACAAGGTAAGCCCCCCTCGATGTACAATGATCACCCATGGAAGATGCTCAAGAAGGAATGAAGAAGCTGCTCCAAAACTGTCGAACAACGTTCCTCCCCTTAGGAAGAAACAATACCAAAGGTGTATGAATGAAGTCTCCCCAATCCACAAGTGAAGAAGGAAGAACCCTCAAAGTGTAAGAAGTCTTTGAAATCTGCTCAAAGTTCCCTATGTTGATGTTGAAAGATGCCTTTCCCAAACCATGTGAAGCTGCAATAGTGTAGTCACTTCCTGGAACCTGTGAGAAACCCTTTGCAACAACACTCTCATCTGCTGAAAAAGACAACTCAAGATCTAGCAAGGATGTAGGTAGAACATACTCCAAAGATGATGTCTCCTCAAAAGAGAAAGTGGCCTCCTCCAACTGTTGTACATATGCATCCACAATCACATCAACCTCGAAAGACTAATCATGTAGAGGAGGGTCAGAGTGTTCCCTCACAACAACTGAAGAAGAATCACCTTCATCAAAGAGAAGATGTAAGTAATCAAGTGTGTCTCCCAAATCTGCAATGTAGGACTCCACAAACAAGTTGCCAATGTCTGACAAGTAGTAATCCCATGAAGCTACTACTGGAAGACAAGGTATGCACTGTTGCACTGAATCACAAGGCTCTGAGACTGTCAGAACACAAGTGTCATTAGGTACATCAGTCAATGTAGGAGATGGAGTATCAACAATAGGTTCAAGAACCTCAGGACTAGTGAGCACTCCAAGATTCAAGTAACCATACTCAATCTCCTCAAGTGTGTCCACACTAGGTTGAAGTAAATCATCAATAGGAGCAAAATATGAGAAGGTGTAGAACTGAGAATGATTATCAACCTCCCTAACTGCAACAAGAGCCTTGCTATGCAAATCTTGAAAAATGACAGAATCTAGTGTGAACTCTACACTCTTTCCTGTACTACTATGTGTAATCTGATAAATGGAAAGGATGTTCCTTGACAAAGTAGGCACACATAGAACATCATTAAATGCTCCACCTTCAATGTCAATAGACCCCTTCCCACAAACTGCCAAAGAAGTGTTGTTGGCCATCAAAATGGGTGGTGATGAACAAGAATCAAATGAAGAGAACATATCCTTGGATGAAGTCATATGATGTGAAGCTCCTAAATCAAGGATCCACCTATCTTAATTGGAATCTGCAACTGCAAGAAATGCTTGCCCCTTATGTTTCTCATGTTGAGATGAAGAAGAAGGAGATGAGCTTGATGTTGTTGCCATGAGAGTTGTACTTTTTCCCTTAGAAGAAGTGGAAGGAGATGAGTCCTTCTCTTGATATGCAGCTGGCAAGTTGATGTTGTTCTTCTTAAGGATGTTTTTCAACTCATCAATTTGCTTAACATGACAATGATGCTCTTCATGACCAATCTTTTTGCAATATGCACATGTTGGTTGCTCCCTCTTGCTTGAATTATTGTACTTATTTGAAGAAGATAAAGTTGAGCTTTGGTGTGGAGGAGTGGATTGTTTGTTCTCTCCTTGTGGCTTTGGTGAAGATTGCTTTTGGTCCTTTCCTTTACCTTGCTTGTTGTTTCCATTGTTGACCACAAATGCTCTTGAAGTTGAAGACTTGAGAATTCCCATTTTCATCAACTTATTTTTCTCAAGAATCAAAAGATCTGTGAGAGTCTCAAAAGATGGTGATGTGAAGTTGCTTATTGTCAATATTTGAGTCTGAAAAATTGAAACAAAGGCTGCATACTCAACTGGAAGTTTATCTAATAAGTTGAAGACCAATTGATCATCCTCTTTCTCAATACCACAATCTTTTGGTTGTGCTCTTAGCTCATTTGCCTTAGTTACATAATCCTAAATTGTATCAAAATCCTTGGAATCAAGGCTTAAGAGATCATGTTCAAGTTTTTATCCCTTAACCTTATCAACCTTACCATACAAAGCAGCAAGGTTATCCCAAGCTTCCTTGGCTGTAGTACATTTATCAACATGGAAAATAAGATCATCTGAAATGAACTTTCTAAGTGTACCCAATGCCATTGAATTTTTAGTAAGCCAATCCATATATGCAGTTGGATCTACCTTAGGATCTGAAGGTCCAGTTATGGTTCCATCAATGTAGTAAATTAAACCTTTTTCCATTAGTTTACTCCATGCACGTACTTTCCATGTAGCATAATTATGTGCAGTTAAGATTGGAACTTTAGATGAACCCATGATGGAATAAAAGAGCACAAGAGAGAAAATAGGCACAATCACACAAGAGACACCCACCCAAATTCACTCAATCAAAGTACCCCTCCCAAATAGATGATTTTGACACTTTATAATGTAGTGCGTGCACAATAGGCCACTTGCAACTTGGCTAAGTGGGCTTATGATTTCTGATTTACAACTTGCCAAAAATAGGCTGAAAACAAACTAGAACAAATAAGCAAAGACCTAAATTCAGATCTATGCAATACAAGTGCGAAATAGGCCAAAAAAGACCATATGATGAAAGTACAAAATCCTCTCAATATCACTTCAAATTGATTGCATATTCAAGAAGTAGATGAAAAATCATGCACTTTAAAAAAAAATAGCACCTGAAAAGGAGTTCGTATGAGCCTGAACGAAGCCTCAGAAGTTGCAAAAATGGTGACTGGACAGGTACAATGATGAGAAACTTAAAATTATGGAAAATCTATCCACCAAAATTAGAAACCAACTACACCACTGTGTAGTACACAAAAAATTAGCCCAAATAAAAAAAAAATTGCTTAGAAAAAGGAGTTAAAATGAGCAAGATATGAGTGTTCAAAGTTGGATTGCAAAATTGAAAACTCCATTGGTGAAGGGGGAATTTTTTTTTTAGAAAATGATGACGTAATACTGATGCCACAATGATGTCATCAAACCACGAGCTTAAAATTGACAGTCATTTGGCTGTCACATAGATCTGCAGGCTAAATTTGACGGTCATGTGCTCGTCATCATTGCCGTCATCGCCTGTCAGAATATGCTTTTACCTGGCCAGAATATTTGACGAAATATTCTAAACCTGATGCCAGAATCTTCAAAGATTCTGTAGAATATTCAGTCATATGCGGCCCAAAATCTTTTCCGCTGCCGATAATATTTTTCGTCAGGATTTTATTTCCGTCATCATCGTTTGGAATGAAAGCTGCCGAATTTTTTTAAGACTATCGCCACCGGTGATGTGGAAGAGATAGGGGGCAGCGGGGGCCATGGCTGAAGGCCACATGGCCTCTACCAGGTAACTGGTACTTGCAGGTACCAGACAAAAGGTACTAATATTTTTTTTGCTTTTATTTGATTTTTTTTACAATTTTTGATTTTTTTTAATACAAATACAAATCTTTCAAATCAATTATTATTTGATTTTTTATAAAAAAATAAAAATAAAAATAAAATTTCAGACGGAATAAAATATCATTTTTTTTTACAAAAATTGTACTGTCTTTGCAATAATGACAACCTGGGGGGCCGTACGACTCTTTGGGTAATTTTTTTTTGCCTCACCGGACAACTGCTCCGATTTGGACGAATTGATAGTCAATCTTAGGGTTTTTTGCCCTTCTCGACGCGATGGCGATGTCCTTTTGGGCTGAAATTGCTCTGAAGTGGTAGCTAGCTCCTGGATCTGGCAACCACCTCCAATCTTCAACCCTTTACAGATTTGGCCTCCAATGTCCAATTGAGACGAAATAAAAGGAAAATATGACTATCTCAAACACTCTGGATGCAATGGAGAGCTCAGATCTGATGCAACAAACTCCCAAAATGCACATACAACATAAGGCCAAAAATGGAATCCTTCAATAATTTCTCCAAATGACTAACTAAAGGCACTCCAATAGCTTTGATACCATGTAAGAATTGGCTATGAAGGTAGCCACCCAAGATCTAGAGGCCTAATAGAAAGCAAAAAAGAGAGAATGAAATGTGACAAGAATAAATTGTATTCTTCCAATAATGCAAATATTATGGAATGGTACAATGCTATGCAAAAGTACATAGGAGACCCCTTGGTTATATAGCCAAGGTGAGAACATAGAAGGGCATAATATTATGACAAGTGTCATAATCTTATGACATGAGACAACTATGAAATTTATCACTCCACCTAAAGTGGAAAGGGATAATGCGATAATCACCACAAAAGGTGGATCACCCACAAAAGATGGAGAGATAATCACATGATGTGTCGACAAAAGGTGGAAGTGATGAGGTAACGACATGTCAAGTCCACCAAAAGTGGAAAATCTCCAACAACCTCCTATGTGGTCCCTAAGTAAACTTAACTAAGGTGTAATCATGACCTAGGACAAGGTACAACACATTTAATTACACCAACACCTTTGATAGCGGTATGAGGCAAATTAGTAAATTTCAAATTACATTCATTGTTTTAGCTATTTATTATTGAAAAATCAAATGATTATTGTTTTTTAGTCTAATTGATATTTTGGATGGTTGCTATAGGGCTTTGCAATGCCACAGTATGAGCATGTTTCTATTGCAGATGAGGATATAGATCACTTGGAGGCGGCAAGTGATTATTTTGTTAAATATTTCATTTTATATTATGTAATTTCTATATATTAATGTCTATACTTTTTATTGTAATAGGTACGGATCCATCAAGAATTAAATAGGAGGTCTAGCCCTCAAGTTTGAATTAGACCACCCTCATACACATCTCCATCCCCCTGACGATTAAAGGCCACTCGTGATATGTTTTCTTCACCTAAAGGGGAATGACTATTTATTAGGGTCATTTATCGTATGCCTAGATAGAATTTTTTGACACATTATTTGTATTGCATATACGTGACATTGTATGCCTATATGACATTCTTGTAAGCTTGTATGGCATTCTTGTAAGCCTATATGGCTATTTTGTATATATGTTATACTTTTTTTGACATATATTGATGTATGCCTATATGGCTATTTGGTTAATACATATCTTTTTTATTGATGGAGTCCATATTTGCATTATAAATCCAAGCTTAAATGGATATTTGTAGATGGTTTACTTTAAATATTTAAAATCCAAGTGTATTCCATGCTTTGTAACTTATTTCACATTCATTTCACCTATATTTGCTGGTTAATTATTATCTTTCCTACACCAATATGTGTTTGTGGTCATGGATGACATATTTTTGGCATATAGTTATGGAATCAAGTTTTATTCAAGACAAAGTACAAATAATTTACACTACGTTTCCAATAATTTTATTCAAGTATATTCAAGTACCCATCCATTCAAGCAACCATCCTCTAGTTGGTCGATCACTACAAATTTATAGATGTATTCTTCATTCCCACACTTTCCTTCATCTCAAAAAAATGTTTCCCTATATTGACCAAAATGTTTATGACTACATTGAGTTTAAGCAATAGAGGAGACTAGTTCTTTGGTGTATATTATTCAGTTATAAGATTATAGACACCTATATTGACCAAAAATCATAGACTTATTTTGTAGCCACACCAACATGTTCGAATTGTTGGTTTACCCCTAGGAGATGAAGAATGTAAACAATGCCTCTCAAAAAATTCTTACTAAATGCAATTGACACTTTTTGGAACATATGAAACATTGTTGCCATAGTGGAATAACTTGGATATATGAAAAATTGAGGGAGGTTATTGTAGAGAGACCCTACACGACCTTATACCTTTTAGAAAAAATGTTTCTAAGAGCCATGATTTTCGAGTAACAGCTCATCAATTTTTTTTTCCATTTTGTACTTTGGTCTCTTAAGAGAAATCATTGGTGCAATGTATCCCAAAATATTTTGGCATGTTGGGGTGTGAAACATGACCTTTCCTAGCATAAAACTACCCACTTGGACATGTTAGAATTGCTGGTTAGGTTGCATGACGAACAAAATAAAAATTATACCACCTTGCAACTTTACATTGCATGCATCTGATGCTTTTTTCATCAATTGAAAATTTGTCACCATTGGCAAATGGATTGGAGATATGAAAAACTGAGAAAGGTTATTAGAGAGGGAACCTAGGTGATCTTGTACCTTCAGAAAAAAAATGTTTCTAAGATCCATTATTTTCGAGTAACAACTCATCAAAGTTCTGACATGTTGGGGTGCAAAACAGGACCTTTCCTAGCATAAAACTACTTGTCCGAATATGTTGGAACTATTGGTTTGGTTGCATGATGAATAAAATGAAAATTACACCACCTTGCAACTTTACATTGCATGTATTTTACATTTTTTCCATTAACTAAAAACTTGTCACAACAGGAAAATGGATTGAAGGTATGAAAAATTGAAAGAGGTTATTTTAGAGGGACCCTACGTGATCTTTAACCTTTAGATGAAATGTTTCTAAGTGCCACGGTTTCTAGGTAACAAATCATCAAATTTCACTACCATTTCACACTCTGGTCTCTTAAGAAATCACCGATGCAATGTAGCCCATAATGTTTTGACATGCTAGGGTGCGCAAACAAGACCTTTCCTAGGATAAAATTACCGACCTAGATGTGTTGAAACTGTTGGTTTGGTCGCACGGCGAATAGAATGAAAATTACACTGCATGGATTTGACACTTTTTCCATCAATTAAAAACTTGTCACCACGAGAAAATGGATTGGAGGTATGAAAAATTAAAAGAGGTTATTGTAGAGGGACCCTACGTGATCTTGTACCTTCAGAAAAAATGTTTATAAGTGCCACAGTTTCTTAGTAATATCTTGTCAAAGTTTGTTGCCCTTTCACACTTTGGTCTCTTAAGAGAAATCGACGGTGCAATGTAACCGAAAGGTTCTAACATGATGGGGAACAAAAAAATACCTTTAATAGCATAAACCTATCCACCCAAATGTGTTGGAACTATCAGTTTGGTCACACAATGAACAAAACAAAAATTACACCACCTTGCAACTTTACACTGCATGTATTTGACACTTTTTCCATCAACTAAAAATTTGTCACCATCGACAAATAGGTTGGAGGTATGAAAAACTGAGAGAGAATATTTTAGAGGGACCTTGTGTGGTCCTATACCTTCAGACGAAACGTTTCTAAGTGCCACCGTTTTCGAGTAACATCGTGTCAAAGTTTGCTACCTTTTCACACTTTGGTCTCTTAAGAGAAATCGTTGATGCAATGTAGCCCAAAATGTTTTGACATGTTGGGGTGTGAAAAAATACCTTGCCTAGCATAAACCCACCCACCTGGACATGTTGGAACTTTTACTTTGGTTGCACAATAAAAAACAAAAATTACACCACCTTGCAACTTTACATTACATGCATTTGATGTTTTTTCCATCAATTGAAAACTTTTCACCACAGGCAAAAGGATTGGAGGTATGAAAAATTGAGAGGTTATTATAGAGGGATCCTATGTGATCCTATAACTTTAGATGAGATTTTTCTAAGTGCTACAATTTATGAGTAATAGTTGGTTAAAGTTTTCTACCCTTTCACACTTTGGTCTCTTAAGAGAAATTGCCGGTGCAATGTAGTCAGGAAGGTTCTGAAATGCTAAGGGTGTGAAAAAAGACCTTTCCTAGCATAAACCTACCCACCTAGATGTGTTGGAATTGTTATTTTGGTAGCATGATGAACATAATGAAAATTACACCACCTTACAACTTTACAATGCATTTGACATTTTTTTCCATCAACTGAAAACTTGTCACCATGGAAAAATGATTGGAGGTATGAAAAATTGAGAGAGGTTATAGTAGAGGGACCCTACAAGATCATGTTCTTTCAGATGAAATGTTACTAAGTTCCAAGATTTCTGAGTAACAACTTGTCAAAGTTTGTTTCCCTTTCACACTTTGGTCTTTTAAGAGAAATTGCTGGTGCAATGTAGCCTGAAACATTCTGGCATGCTAGGGTGTGAAACAAGAACTTTCCTAGGATAAAATTACCCACTCGGATGTGTTGGAACTATCAATTTGGTCACAAAATGAACATAACAAAAATTACACCACCTTGCAAATTTACACTACATGCATTTGACATTTTTTCCATCAACTGAAAACTTGTCGCCACAAGCAAATGGATTGGAGGTATGAAAAAATGAGAGGTTATTTTAGAGGGACCCTATGTGATCTAGTATCTTTAGAAAAAATGTTTATAAGTGCCACAATTCTTGATTAATGACGTGTCAAAGTTTTCTACCCTTTCATACTTTGGTCTCTTAAGGGAAATCGTCAATGTATTGTAGCCCAAAATGTTCTAACATGTTGGGGTGTGAAATAGGACTTTGATTAGCATAAAACTACCCACCCAAATGTGTTTGAACTGTTGGTTTGGTCACATGATGAACATAACAAAAAATACACCACCTTGCAACTTTACAGTGCATGCATAGAGGCATCTTAAGGGGTAGCAAAAAGGGGTCTATCATTACACAAGTAGGAGAACATAGTCATTCCCAAGCACTAGGTGCTACTATTGCTGATCAACTTGGCAAAAACCTAAATATGAACTTTACAACTGAGACTGAATAAACAGAAGCACATGATAACCCTATCTTAGAGAAAAATCTTATAAATATCAAGAATAAAATGATGATATAAAATAATACAGTTATTACAAATGATTCATCTTTTTCAAAAAAAGTGAATGTTGATATGGATACATCAGTCTTGCAAGATAAGAGTCCATCATTGTAACCCTTCTATTATGTTTTCCAAAATGAATTTTATGAAGAGTTTCAATAGGGGTATTGACAATTCATTTTGGTCTCATTTTGACTTGACAGTGAAATGCAACAAAATAAAGTATGTAATTTTTATCACAACAAAGTCCACTATGTGCCATTTTAAATAGACCTACCATAAATATGCGTATAATCTGCCCAATATTCACTGTATATGTGTAAAAATGCAACAATAAGAAAATGTGAAACTTTAATTTAAAGAGAGGCACTAAGTCCTTCCTATGCCATATGAAATTTGAAAACAAAACATAAGTAAAGTTGAAATGTGATAGCAAAAGGTCTAACTATCATCTACAATACATTAATAGCAAAAGAAATATTGAAAACATAGAAACACAAATAGTTTTATATTTTATTCATGATTAATGTAAAAAATAAAACATATGGATTGTGTTAAATATATGAAAGAATTCCTCAAAGAAAGTGATCAATAACATAAATTTAAAAATTCAATGTACATACTTACAAATTAATCCTATTACCTGATTTTCACTTGTGGGCTCAATCAGGCAAAGAAATCCATGTTTTTTAAGTGTTCATGAAGGCCAAATGGAGGAACATTTTACATCAAGGTTACATATTTTCTAACTTGTTTTCTTCTTGTGTACTTGCAGGGGAGAATTATGTTTGTAATTTGGCACGTGGATTAAATGTGGCTCCCATAAGGGTTGAGCCCAATGTGTAGGTGTTTGATTTTTTATTGGGAGGGTCTTCGTCTTATGCTTTTGCCTTGCTTTCCCCCTTTTTCTGTTTTGTTTTCTTTGTGCCCCTTTTCTTTTTGTTATATCGGATGCAAAATCGAAACTGAAACCGAACATTGAAACTTTTCCAAGTTCTAGGTTCCGTTCTGTTCTCGGTCCCGATTCCGCCTCTTTTGTTTTTCCTTGCGCATCTTTGGTTTTGTTTTGACGGACCCAGAACCAAAATTGGAACCGAACTTTGAAAATTTTCCAAAGTTTGAGGTTCTGGTTTTGTCCCGTTCCCAGTTCTGCCGGTCTTGTTCTTTTTCCTTTGTTCCTTGTATTTTGTTGGGGGGGTCCTTTCTCCCATTCGTCTTTCTTCCTTCTTGTCCTTTCCTTCATCTTCTTTTGAGTTTTGTCAGGGGTAGGACCGGGTCAGAATCCGAACCTGAAACTTGAAGAAAGTTTCAAGGGCGGATTTGGTCCTGATCCCGGTTCTGCCGGGATTCGTCTGTTTTTGCTTCTGTTCCCGTTCTGACCCCGGTCCCGGTTTCAGTTCATCTTGGCTTTTCCCTTGCCAATTAAAGGGTTAAAGCATGCCGAGAACACCTAAGGCCGCTTTGCAAGATGATCAGCTTGCAGAAATATTTGTAATGAGAAGAAAGCATAAAGGATGAAAAGTCACGAGTCTTAATGACTGATGAGATGTCTACTGGCAAAGGTAGATGGATGCGAATGACATTCCCCCTGGAATATTCAAAGCGGCTTAGTGGGAGCGATTTTCAAGGTCGAGGACAAAACACGTGGTGTCTTAATGGCAAATTCGAAGGCTGCGAGTTAATGACGATGGTTGTAAAAGATTTAGAAGCCATGCCTGTAGAATATATTTCACCGACATAGACAGAGGGTATGCACATTTAATACCTCATTGAATTTATTCTGAAGCACTTCTAGGGTTGACGTGTTCAAGAACTGACTTAATTTTTTGTAAACCCTAGGGCGAGGGCTGACACTTTTGGTTTCTGTTATATATATGGCATCTTTGCCTCTTTGAAAGGGGGTTCAGGGAAAAAAAGAGATTGTTGAAAGAGCATTATTCGGACCTTGTAACTCATTTTCATGAATACTACAAATTTGTAACACAAAGACTCCTTATTTTCTCAATAGAAAGTCATTTCCTTCACCGATTTTGTTTGTCGTTTTTAGTATTAGTTGCGAGTTGCATGATAAAATTCTGTGTAATCCTTTATTTTATCAGATTCCTTCAGTACTGGATGCAAAGAATATTATATCATAATGAAGGTTTATGTTAGTGATCTCTTTCTATTACCTTTATATCTGTGAAAACATCATTGTTTTCCTTGTGATTAAGCATTAGAATAGTCAGAACCTTACATAGAATCACTTTTGCAGGCATAAATCTTTGTGTTGTGAGATTGTTAAGCTTTATTGGGATTTTTCTATGAGTTTCACCAGTATTGTCATATATTTACCTTTGGTGTATCACCTGTTAGTGATAGATTTCAAATTTCAAGTATATCCTTCTTACTCTTTTCCTTATCATTCTTTAGAATTCTCAAGTTATCTTAAGGGGAACTAGCCCATAATCTGGAGGTCCACTTCCTTCCTAGGTCACCCACAACCTTGAAGTGTTCCCATGTGTTAATAGGTTGCTAGAGTTAATAGCTTAGCAAGGGTGCAAACTTTATTTGACAACAATTTTTAGCACGCTTGGTGGGACTGAGAACTGTTTTTCAGTTTTAAACCAAAATTATCATACTGCTGTCTGGTATGTGCAACTGAAATTGTAGTCTTTAAGAGAAAAAATTTAGCATACTTGGCGACTCCGAGCTTAGATTTAGCAATTCTAGTGCATTGCTGCTCATGAGAAGAGTGTAGACCAAGAGTAGCTTGCTTGTTTTTGAGTATTTGCAGTTGTCCCCGCCTAGAAGAAGGGGGAGGGAAGTCCAAAAGGTTCAAAAGATAGTGGTTTATTTTAGAAGATCCAAGTCAAATCTTGCTCTGAGAAGCAATACTGCTGTTCCAATTATTATTGTTAAGCGTATCCTAGTTACAATGATTC
>VDFB02346844.1:0-33436 GCA_007258455.2 Sequoia sempervirens | reverse complement strand
ATGTTATAAGAATGATGGTGTTGTCATTGATGTCAACAAGAAGTCTATTGACTAATGTTTTCATTGATGTCAACTATGGAATGAATTTGTTGAGGATATTAAGAAAAATTTTGAAAGAGGAAAAGAGGTTGTGTATGTGTAGTTGAGACCTCGAGGAAGTGTTGTGAGTACATGGAGCTATTCTTTTGTTGCAAAGTCTGAAGATGAGTTGGAATGAAGTAATGAGCTAAGATGATGCTTTTGGTGCTTTCTTTCCAAGTGCTTTTGAGAAAATTTTATAAATAAAGTAAATTGTGTTGTGAAAATGTTCATATTGTGCTCTGGTATTGTGCTTCATGTTATTTCTATGTTGATGTTATTCCTATGCGATTCTTACAAGTTATTCAAGGTTGAAAGAAAGTACTATATTTGGAATTTGGTTTTTTGGATCATTGTACAGTGCGAGATATTTTCACCAGTGTGTGAATAAGTTGTTTAGTGATGTTTTTTGTGGTTTGGGAGAAATGTATTTGCTCAGCATTTCTCTTTTGTTTGGTTTTAGGTTGTGCAAATTTGGTAAGTTACATATAATTATTTTATCTTTTTCTATTCAAGTTTTTATTTGATTTGGTGTAGTATAGTGAGAGTTTCATTTATCAATTTACAATTAAGGGATATCAATTGTTCTAAGTTGAAGTATTTGTTGATGCAAGATTGAATGAAGTGTTTGATAAATCTTATGTAGTTCAAGGATTATTTTGGATTTATTTCAAGTGAATTATGTTGTCTATTTAAATTTCAACTTGATCTAAGGAAGCGTGTACTTAATGTTTATGGTTTTTTGCATGAGTGTTGGCCAACCTTGTGTTTAACACTACATGCGAGGCTTTTGGAAGCATGTTGAAGAGTGTTGGGTTCTATTTGGGTCCTAGTTAAGGATTTATGTAGGTCACCTTTCATTCCTTTCCACCGTGGGAATGTTTAGGTGTTGAACTATTTCAAATTTGAATGTATAATGACTAGTGATCGACATTGGAGAATTTTTTTGAAGTAGATGTTGATATAAATATGTATGACATTGATGCAAGAGGGTGTATGAAAGAGAAAGATGCAATATAGAGATGCAAGATTGTTTCGATTAATGTGTGTGATGTGAGATTGAGAAGAGCAATGCGAATTTCATGTTAGGGTTCCTAAAGGCATCTGAAATCTTTCATGTGAGACTGAGAAAGTGTGTGAGCAATTATGGTGGACTCCTTGTTATATTGAGAAGTATTTTCTTTGCATAACATTATTCTTCTATCTTCTTATTTTCTTTCTATGGCAGTGATCCATGGTTGTGAGCCTTTTTAGACAATGTGTTTATTTTGGAAGTGATCCCTTTGTAATGGTTTTTCTATTACTTATATTGTGAGCTAATCCTCATCGTGGTTTTTCCCTCATTGGGTTTTCTATGTAAATCTGGTGTTCTCATGTGTATGGTGTTGTGATTTCAATTTTATTATCTGCATTTCATGTTTAATCAATCTTATAGAATAAGGGCTTAATGAATGCATGTGGATCTAATTACTGTTGAGTGTTTTGAAGGTTTAATTTTCTACAACTAATTCACCCCCCCTCTTAGTTTTCTTGTTCATTTCAACAATTGGTATTAGAGCATGGTTCCTTGGAGAAGAGCTTAGCCACTTGAGGCAAATCTAGGATGGCAAACAAGATTCCTTTGGAATATCTTAGATTTTGTGGCTCAAATTATGCATTTTAGAAGACAAAGATGGAAGGATATTTGTCTACTTAGGGATATGAGATTGAGAAGGCTTATTAGTTTCCATACACTCCACCACTAAATGGTCCAAGTACAAATATAGAAATCAAGGTGCATGAGAACAACACTAAGGCAATATTTATTATTATGAATAGTCTTTCAAATAATGAATTAGTTAAAGTTATGAGTTTGAATACTGTTAAAGAAGTTTGGAATAAGTTACAAAGCATTTATGAAGGAGATCCAAATTTCAAGCAAGCAAAGTTGTAGAACTTAAAGGCATAGTTTGAAATGATGCATATGTTTGAAGATGAAACAATAAAAGGCTACATATAGAGAGTTAATGAATTGGTAAGTAATATGAGAGGTCTTGGTGCAATAGTTAAAGAATCTAAAGTAGTAAATAAAGTTATCAAATCTCTTCTAGATTTCTATAGTGAAAAGGTATCTGCTATTGAGGCAATAGTTGATTTTGAAAAATATTCTAGAGATCATTTGATTGGTACTCTAAGCATATTTGAGATGAGAAAAATGAAGAAAGATGTTAAAGTTGAGATTGATTTCAAGGCTAGTAAAATAGATAAGGTTGAAGAATCAGGTGATGAAGATCTTGATGATCTAGAAGCTAACTTCATGAGGAAGATGAAAAAAGGCACCGGTGAGTACAAAGGTAAATTACCATTCAAATGTTTTAGTTGTGGCGAGATAGGTCATTATGCTTCTAGATGTCTAAAAATAACTTTAAACAATAAGAACAAGGAAAATAAAGGAAAGATGATTAAGGTGTGGAGCTCAACAAAGTGTGATTTGTCACCTAGGAACTTATTTGAAGCATTGCTTCTTTTGCATACTTCATGGAGGTGCGTCATAGTGACACTTGTCACTTAGGCTCTCATTTCGAGAGAGGAGATTGTAAACACTTCTCAAAGTTGCACGGTGGTGACGTGTTAAGGAATTGTTGAGTTAATAATGGCATGTACCTACTTTTATGGAAGTTGGAATCCACTTTGAAAAGTCAAGATTGGAGTTGCTATTTCCAAGGAGAGTTGTAGATGGATGCAGTTTCTATTCCTATTTGAGTTAAACTTGGAATGTGGACACCCAAATTTTTGATAGGTACTTTTTTTCATGTGCATGTTGCATACTTTTGCATGTAGTTCCTTCCTTGTTGCATGTCCATGCATGGGCATGGGTTTGAGGAAACTTCTATCCTGGGCACTGTATACTCTCTATATATATGTGTGTGTTATTCTAGAGGAGTTATGTGAGGAGAGTTATTCATAGGGGTTATGTTGTTGGATTTTTTCCAAAAAGAAAGATGTAATATCATGTGATCCTACAAATTTATTGTAACAATATTGTTACATATAGATACATGGGTAAAAACATAAATCTATGTCACACTTTCCACCAACTGAATAGTTTTGAGTGAAACAGTTTCGGTCAAAATAGTTTCTCCTGAAACTACGTGGCACATAGAGTTTCGAGTAAAGCCCTTTCTCTCGAAACTATAAAATTTGAATTTTTCTCTTTGTCACTTTAAAATGAGACTCAATTTATATGTAATGTTTAAATAGAAAGGGTTTTAGGAAAAATGGTTTCTCTCAAAACTGTTTATGTGGCATCCTTGTTGGCAGCCACCTCATCTTTTTTCAAAAAATTCAAAAAATTTCTATTTTAACATGATATTTCTTCAGTTAGAATGATTTTTTTTAAATACTAAAAGTTCCCTTTTGTAGAGCTTGGAGTTAAGAATCCAAATATATAATGATTAGTTTTAATATGTTTTCTATTTTAAATAATGAAAGTAGATTGTTAAAATAAAAAAATGAGGTAATTAGAAATTTAAAAAAATATTAAAACATTAAAAAAATTGTAAAATATATGGTGCACTAGAGGAGGGAATCCTCTTCAAAAGGGTATATATTTTTTCTTGAGAATGATAAAAAAATTAGACAATAGTTGATGCCAAATGAAAACTATCAAATTCTAGTATGTTTGAATTTAAAACATTATTATGAAGAAAAGATCCATCCAAAATTTTAAATTTTATTTCCATGCACTAGATATTGAAGTTATCTATTTGGGAAAAAAATAAGGGATAAATAAAATTATTTTCTATTTGTTTCTTGACGTCAACTCAACGTCACTTCTTCCTGAAATTTTCAGCAATTCAAAATCTACTCTTAAATTTATTTAAATTTTTTTTAAAAGTTTAAAAAATTATAGGAATAAACTTCATCAAGAGTTCTATATTTCATTAGTTTACATCATTTTGAAATGCAAAACATAAATACCACTTTTATGTAGTTGAATTTGAAATTTTTTATTTGTATTGGTCGATTCCTTTATAAAGTGTGACACAGTTTTGTACTTTTACCCACATTGGTTCAAGCCTACATGAGTAAAAACTTTGTAACTATATTGTAAATGGTTTTGTTTCTAATTACACGATTGATCTGTGTTGTTGGAGTGTGGGGTTTTTTACTTGAAATGGTTTTCCCCATGTATATCTATGTTCTTTCTCTTTTGTCTATTCTTTTGTTCTTTAAATATTAATTTACATGTCATTATGTTGTTAAAATGTTTAATGATCTAAAAACTACATTTCTTTCCTCTAAGGGTTAATGTTGTGGAAATTAAACTGTTTCCATTTTTCCTTTAAGATATAGTTGTATATGCTTATATCATGAAAAACAAACAATAGTCGAGGCATATATTGGTTATTGGATGGGTTTATGGGATCTTCATTTCTATTCATTTGGTATTAGAGCTAAGATCCATGTTTCACATGTAATTTCATATGCATGTATGTGAGTTGCATGTATTTGCATGTGAATTGCATCAACTTGCATGTTTTTGATTATTGGTAAAATAGGTTTTACAAGGACCCGAAACCATTTACAAAGGTAGAGAGTTGCTTAAACATAAAAATAGGAAAATACAAGAAGCCAAAAAGAGGCAAAAAAGAAAAAAACCATATGACAAGTAGCAACCTCTTTCAGGTTCTTTAGAATCTTTGTTTCCTTTAACTCCTTAGGAATGATTTTCTCATGAATTTCAGCAATGTTAGCCATAGCATTGTTTGAGGCCCCAGTAGGCTTCTTCACATTACTATGAGTCCTAATACTAGGGCTAGTAAGAACAACAATCAACGTTTTACCATTTTGACATCTTCACCACCAATAGCCACATCATTAACCCTGTTACTCCCTTCCTTCTCATTTCCCCTATTCATCTTATCACTAAGCAAGGTAAGGCTTGAGACACTATTGATCTTAACCAGCTGATCAATATTTTCATACAATTTCACAATTATTTCCTCCAAGACCAAGATCCTCTTTTCATGCTCATCTTTAAGATTAATGATATCATTGGTAACCATATTGAGATTCTCCATCATCTCATTCTCATTATTAGTATCCCCCTTCTCACTAGAGCTCATCTCATTAATGTTCTACAAGGTACAAATATTTATGCTCAATTGGTTGAGTTCAGTAAAAAAACCATTTTAAACACTAGTCCTCACCAATCCCATAACATCAAGAATGTCCTCTCTGTTGCTATTGAAGATGTTCAAATCTTCATAAAAATTAGGAATGGGGTTTTCCTAATTATCAACCTATTCCTCCATAGAATCTTTTCCTTTGAGATTTCTTGGCTCCTTCCCATACATATCCATCAACTTAATAGGGATAAACCCCTCCTTAACACCCTCAACTAACTGGTTCGCATCATCAAGCTTCCCATCACTAGAAATCTTAGGAACCACCTTATTTTTCTTGGAAACATAAACCTTGTCCTTACCACTTTCACCAAGATCTTTCTCTTCTTAGAAAATGAAATCACATCCTCACCTCCCTCACAAACCACTTTAACAAGATTCTCCTTAACCTCAAAGCCCTTACCACTCTCTTTCATATAGCTCTTTAAATTCCCAATAGACCCAGGTAAAGGTAGACTCAATCTCTTCACAACATACAAGGAGACATCCTCACAAGCCTTAGTATTAAACAACTCCACATCTACACGGCCCTTACCACTCTCTTTCAAAAGACTTTTTCTTTTCCTAGGAGTTCTAGGCACCTCCTCACTACCCATGTAGATAATCTTAGTTACCTTTCTCTTCTTATTAACAGGGGGAGGGGTATACTCCTCATCTTCACTGCTAGTATGGGAATCCTCTAATTGAGAAGGTTGAGGATTATTCTTTTGGGTCTTTTTATCTTTCCAAAACACCATCAGGGGGTTTGAAAACACCTCCATCGAGGGCTTAGAATTATCCTCATCACCTACCTAAGCATCCTCATCCCTCGTGCTAGTATCATACCTAAAATCCACATCCTTACCATGATTGGTCTTTGAGATCCTCCTAGGTTTCAAAGGAACATAAAAATACTTTGCATATTCTATGATTAGCATAATCAAACCTTCATGAAATATAGGAGCTCAAGGGTTTTTTTTAACCTCTTTAATACCATTTCCTAATGAAGCCAATAAATAAAATTGGAAAGAGATTCTTTTCTTATGCCTAAAATGGGTAAGAAGTGTAAAATGATACCCAAATAGAGAGGTAAACCACCCATCAAGAGTGAAATACCTCATGATTGCTTCAGCCATCTTAGCCTAGATAACTTTGATAAAAAAATTGGCATAACCACTACAAGACGTTCTCACCAAATCCATCTTGTTGTCTTTAAAGAAGACATTAAGAGAAGCATCAAAAAATTTCTTGTCCCTGTAAACTTTCCACCCCTGATAAACAAACCATCAATCATGCCAATGAAATCTTTAGAAATATCAATCTCGACACCATTCATGGTCAAAACCCTATTATTCCACCCCACCACCTTGGAAATCTGAGGATCAAACCCATAGAGGCATTCAATATACCGGGAGACACCACCTTGCATAAGAATTCTCCACACCCTCTTGTTGTTTTTAGTATCATCACAATATACAGGCTCAACGTGACTCCTTCCCCCCCCCATATTAGCTAGATAGCAAAGCACAAAGTACTATAAAATGTACCAACATAGATGAACCACTAGAAATAAGATTACCGCAAAACCCCAACATAAATGGAAGAAAATGGTCCCAAAAACACCCAAAAACCATGTAAATTGTTACTTGACAAGACAAGCAACAATCATAGTCCAGAATGGTCACATGAGCTCAAACTTTTCATAATCCTTAGGAATCATAAGAATAAAACTACGAGAGAGATGCCACCCCATAATCATAAAATTTACCATCATTACAAGGCTATTGACATTCATGAGAAATGATTTTTTGAACATCGAATGGGAGCACATCAAAAGACCCCCATTCCTTAGACACCCCTATCACCCCTAAGTTAGCAAAGAGGTCAAAAACCCTATTACCCTCCTAGTAAATATGGGATATAAAGTAAGCATCAAACAACTTAAGAATAGATATGGATTCCATTATTAAATGCTCAATAGACCAACAAGAAGGTTGCAATTCTTTGAGACAATTTATGATATTAAGAAAGTCTCCTTCAAGCCAAACTCTTTTGAACCCTTTCAAATGAGCCAATTTGACACCATGGTAAGCTGCAAAACGCATGAAGTTACATGTTACTTGTATGTTTTGTCATGTTAACACATGTGAAGATTCATGGTGTTTAAGGTTCTGGAGATTTCTTTTGTGGTGATTCCTTAGCCTAGCAAGCTTGAGGGAATCTATCTTTGAAGGAATTGGCTAATGATTAATCCTTATCTAAGTGGAAGCTCTGTAGTTGATCTTTTTTTGAAGAGACAATAGGAAGTGTGAAGGATGGAAAAAAATGGGAGTGTTTGGAGTTTATCATGAGTTTTACAAGTAATATAAAATTGATCTAGAGCTCCTTGCTAGACAATTGAATAACCCTAATGCATGGGGTGCAGTTACGCTTCATGGTTGTGTGCAACAGAGTGTTCATATTGGGTGTCTAAGATGGCCCCCTAGGGATATGGAGATACTTGTTTTGTTGTGACCATGGTGTGTTGTGCTTGCATCGGGTACTTCTTTCAACTCTTGGTATTGGAAGGCACTATTTTACAATCCTCGAATGCATGAAGACTATGAAGTTGATCATTGGATGATTTGAAAGATTTTGGAATAGCGTAGCTTGCACAATGATGGTGGTTGTGAATTTGGCCTATAAATGGGCCTAGAGTTCTTGTGATTCTACTTTCCTAATGGATGTTTTGTACTTGCATGGCTTGGATTTATGTTCCTTGCATCTAAGGGTTTTATAGATTTTCCATTAAAAATCTATGGTGATGTGTATTCATGATAATCCATTTTTATGGATTAATTGTTATAGCTGCTTTCTGACCTTTGGGTCTTCCATATGATAAGTGGATGTTTATTTGCATGTACATTGAAAAACATAATGGTTTTACAATTTTTTTCCATGGTCAAGAAAATCTTGTGATTTTATAGATATGCAAATAACTATTTTCTAGTTTATGGTCTTTGGATGATTCTAGATGTAAGATAGTTGTAGCTTTGCATGCATGTTTCATGGATGGTTTAAGGGGATATCAGATATTCTTTGTATGGAGATGTTGGTATGCGATTATTCACTTAGAATTTCTATGGTGAATGCTTGAAGGGTTCCTTACTATGGTGCTCATGTTATGGTTTGTGGCAAATTGGATCTGTTGGTGATCTGGTGTTTGAGTCATGAGAAGCTACATGATATCCTTTTTGATATCTTATTTTTCTATTTACTAGTGTGATGATAGGTTTGCATGTAATAGTGATTGGATTTATGATTTATGCAGTCATGTGGGTAGGGCACCCTTTTTTATTATAGTGGGAGAACTCCAATGTGGATTGTCTATATCCACAAGGTTGTTTCAATGTGTTTGCAAACTATATCAGTTGACCTTTTTTGTGGTCATTTGTGCAATATTTTGTTTCTTTGGGATGAGAAGATGGATGGTGTTGAGTACCTTGATAGTTAGTTATGGGGACCTGTAGCATGTTTTATCATGATTTCATGGATAGTTTGGATACACTATTTTGTGTGAGCTATTGTGACAGTGATGGTTTATTTCCTTGCTTTAGAGATCTTGGTGCCACTTGATATTATTGTCAAATGAACACGTGGGTGTGTGGAATTGGAGGATATTTGGATTAGGATATAGATAAGTCATGATGCTTGGAGAGCTTAGTGCTACTCTTTAGTGGGAGCTTTAGCAGTGACTGTGGATTCATCACTTGGTGATGGATGATCTTCTTTAGTGTTGTAGATGTTACTAGGAGGAGCTCTTAGATCTTGTTGTTTTTGATAAAATGTGTCTCAACCTTGAAATTACATAAGGTACTCTTGATACATAAGGTACTATTCAGCTGACAATGATGGGGGGGGGCACGAGGGGTCCGAGGGGATCATCCCCCCAGCTGGGATCCAGGGGTAGCACACCCTAGTGGGGGCTTGAGGGAAATTCCCCTAAAAGGAAAAAAATTATTTATATTTTATTATTGTAAATTTGGATCGTTCATCATTATGTCTCATATCTAATGGGATATTTTATTAGCTTAACTTTCCCTAGAAGGAAACCTTATTTTATGAGGGAATTGTTTTACAGATATGTATTGTGATGTAGTATAAAATTCTAATAGTGGTTGTGTTGCCTCTAGATCTCTAAGTGGTGATACTCCTATGAGAAGCTTTTTCTATAAGTATATTGTAATCTTTGTGATTGTTGAATAATATATTGGGTGGCTTTTGGAGTGTGGGGTTTTTCTCTCAAAAGGGTTTTCCCCATGTAAATCATTGTGTTGTGGTATACATGATATTTTGTTTACTTATGTATAATTTTATGCAACTGTTAAAGATCTATAAAATTTTGCATTATTCTCCTCTCAAGATTAGTGTAGGAAGTTGTTTTGCTACCTTAGCTTCCTTACAGTTGTTGTAGAAGGGTTCTTTCACATTTGCATGGATGTTGTTTGGAGATGGTCATCTTCATGAGATTGAAGACGTGTGATACCTTAGATTCATGAAGGATTCTTGGAGTCTTTGGTTGGGGTGTGAGTAATGCTCAGATGGGTGATTTTGGTTTATAGTATGTTACTAGTATGTCATGGTATACTCTTGATGGCACATTAGAGTTTGGTGTATTACATTCCTATTGAGACCATGGTTTGTTAACTTGGAGCATGTGATCTCCTTAGAGGAGATAGCGATCCTCTATTGAGAGGATGGGTTTTAGTGTTGTGCCATGATGTATTATTCATTTCACATTAGAGTGTTGGCATGATATTGTTCAGATCATGATGTCATGATAGGTTCTTGACTACAGTTAGAACTTTAACAATGTAATAAACCATTCTAATTATTAGGTAATTATATTATTGAAAATGATATTATGAATATATAACTTTAAAAAGACATAACTAAGTAGTTATTTTCAATCATAGCAACACATGTCTAATTAAAATGAGTCAAATATATATATTCAATTTCAATGTCAATTGCAATATCCAAATTGACTTGGCTCATAGGGCCACAAAGTCAATACAATATACAAATTTCACATCAAGGATTACATCATAGACATAGATAGTCTTGAAAACATTGATGGTTTCCTCTTGACACTCACCTCCACTAGTGGACAAGAACATGGTTGAAGCACTTTATCGCCCAACCATGAAGCTTACGCCTCCTTGTAATTCTTCCAACTTGAAGAATACGTGACCGTACACAGAAATTTTAGCAAGAGAACAATTTGCAAGGTTGAATCTGGTGTGTGCCAAAACATCAACATGCATCTCTATCTATGAGTTAGAAAAATGCAAGACCTATGCTAGGAATGGTAGAAAGTGTTATCACAAAGTCCATATATACATAATGGGATAATTGCTTGGCCAAGCATAAAAATTAAGTTACAACAACAAATGATAGGTTTTGGATAAAGCATAAACCTATACTCTCTAAACTTTGTTTCGGTACCTGTCTTGGAAGGTAACTTTAAACAACACAATTATTCCATAACAACTATCTACCCTAAGGTGCTCTAGTCTACTTAGGTGTTGATGTTCTACTCAATTTAGAGAATATTCTTTACACACTTATCTATGGAAAATTAATTCAGTCTACTTATTTCCTCATTTAATAAAAATCAAAAAGATGATTCAAATGGAACTGATCAATACATTATCCATTCATTTCATATACATGGTACATAATTACATTCAACATAAATCATTATTCATTAAGAATGAATTTAATAAGTAACAAAAGAAGGTATCTCACAAGTATGTGTATGTACATAGACAAAGGTCTATGTGCATACACATATATGTGCCAACTTAAGTTATTAATTTGTGCATACATTTTGAAATAAAATCATTATATTAGATTGCTTCAGATCCAAATATTGTTAAAGAATTTTCATATCATTTTTCAAAAATATAAGAAGTAAAAGAACTGAGATCAAGTGTATTTGAACAATTTCCACATACTGATACATGTTTGTAACAAAAAAAAGTTGTTTGTAGCTAAACAATATTGTTTGTAGCTAAACATAAACTGTTTATGACAAAATGATGTTGTTTGTAGCTAAACAAATATTGTTTATAGAAAAATGATGTTGTTTGCATATAAACAAATATTATTTATAACAAAATGATGTTGTTTACAGCTAAACAAATATTGTTATAAAAAAATGATGTTTTTGCAGCTAAGCAAATATTGTTTATAACAAAATGATATTATTTGTAGCTAAGAAAATACTGTTTATAACAAACGATGTTGTTTTCTGCTAAAAAAATAGTGTTTATAACATAATGGTGTTCTTTGTAGCTAAACAAATATTGTTTATAATAAAACAATGTTTTTTTATGGAGTTTACAAGTTTCCAATGCCATTAAGTTTCGTTAACAGATTTTAGGATATATAGTACTTCATACAAAATAACAAAAGATCGATCACATTGGTATTCAACATATAAATGATACTATATAGGAGCGAATTTGCACCCATTGTGTAAATTACCCTTTCACATACCCTCACCTTAGAAAATCAAATCCGAAGGAAAAATTCCACATCATCCACCTGCCTTCTATCCACTTGGTGTTTATCTCATGCATTAGTGAGAGAATATTTGTCAGGGATGAATGTTTGATGCGCATACATTTGTGCACCACGCTACTGTCGCTGACGGATTCCTGCATCTAAAGTTGGCAGAGGCATTACACGAATAATTGGGGCTAAATTGTAATGTCCCTCTTCAACCAACTGACCCAAAAATTCCTTATTCCTTCCCATACCACCTTCAAAAACATTCATTCTCACTTCATTTCACCCTATAGCAATTCTCTACACATCCAGTCACTCCCTCTTAGCATTCTGTACTTCACTTCTTCACTCTTAAGCAACATTTCTAGCATTCCATTGTGATTGTTGCAACAGCTTTGAAGCTCCATCAATTCCACATTGTAAATCTGAAGGCTAGCATAGAAGTGTGGGCTTGGGGTCTTGCAAGACCTCCCTTCATCACTGCTACGACTATGGTGACTTTACCAAGTCCATACCTTACATTCTCCTCCATTAGCTAGTGATATTTTGGGTGGAGGTGGTAACACTTTACTCCTCTCCTTTGTGATTTGATAGAGTAGCATAGTATTTTTTTGTAGTGTTCATTACAATCTTTCTTCCTTTCTACTTTCTTTATCACATATTCTACTTCATTGCTTTTTTGCTGTCCATGGAGGTGGAAACACCAAAATAGGGGTCTAACTGAGGTAGGCCCATATATAGTGCCAAGAATTTTCCCTCTTTCTTATGTGTAGATGGATGTTCTTGTGGAGCTAGCTAGAAAATCAGTGCTTTTGTTAGATTATCTTCATCACCTTAGCTTTCATTTACTTGCTTTATCATCTTTGTCTCTATTTCTCATACTTTCTTATTATGTTTTGCCCATCACAATCAACTAGCTAGGTTGTCAATTAGCTTTTAGGTATTTTGTGTTGTACTTGGTGTTTTCTAGCCATACAGGTGTCAGCGTACCTGAGAGATGTGGACATGATGCACTGTCATCCTAGAACTACATTTCCATCCTCAGACAGAGAGTTGTCTGAAGTGCAATACCGACTCCAAAAACAGCTTGCCTAGCCTAAACCTAAACTCTTGATTTGTAGAGTGACAAAAGTACTATATAGTGCTCTTCATTCTCAATTGTCACCCCAAGACATCCTTTAGAGTGAGGTAATTTAAGGAAGCCCTTCGCCCTCATCTCTCTGTGACCTAGAGCCTTGACGTGGTTGGTCCCCCTCTCTTACATTTTTGGTGAACCCGACATGAACAATGTCTACCCATTTGTCTATGTTGAGGCTTTTCCCTCGTGCCTTGAGATCATTGTAACCCTAAGTGTTCTGAAGGTTTATGAGAATCACAACCTAGTCCTCAACTTCTAGGTACATTGTTATATGAAGCATGTGACACTTACCGATGGAGAAGATGGTCACTTCTAGTTTCACCTCCAGTTTCTTCACTAGTTTTCCTGCATGCTTCACTAATGAGATGGGTTTCATAGACAAGTCCACTCGCATTCCTACTCCTCCAATATCCCTCGCGTCTATATGCATGACCAAAATGGGCCCCTCAATCAATGTCTCTTCTACTTCTCAAAATCCCTCCACTATCAAGGTGACTAAAACACCCCTTGGGTTCAGTTTCACCCCTCCTACTACCCTCGATGGTGGAGGCTCTGGTGGAATGAGTGGTGGTGGTTCTAGTAGTGAAGGTGGAACTGGTAGAGGTGGCTCTAGTGGAGGCCATGGAGGCGGCTTCAATAGTGTAAGTGGATCCAATGGAGGCCCTTCTGGTGGTGGTGGCTTCGGCGGTGGTCACAGTGGTGGCTTTGGAGGTGGTTTCAGAGGTGTTTCTTATGGCAGTGGTTCTAGAGGCTCCATTGGTCCTTTGTCATCTACTGACCCTATTTTGAACACCCTGCTTCAGAATATGGGTCATATGCAAAACCACCTAGCAAGTCTCTCCCAGGCCTTGGTCCAACCTATCTTTCAACTCCTTTTTCAACATAGCCCATTGTCGGTAGCAATCCTAAGTACTCCCTTCCCACAAGGAATGGAGATTCCCAAATTTGAGAAATATGGCAGAAAAGGGGACCCACAAATGCATGTATCCACCTTTAATTCCATGTGTACAGAATTATTCCATCATGATGCATTGATGGAAAAATTATTTCCTTGATCTCTTCAGTATACAACACTCGAGTGATATTGTTCCTTACCCGAAAATTCTATTTTCTCATTTGATCAACTTGTGAATCAATTTCTCTGACAGTTCAAAGCCAACATTAGATCGAAGATGACCTTCTCAGATCTCATTCAATGAAAGCAAGGGGATAACAAGAAGATAATTGATTTTATAGTGCGGTATCAAGTGCTCTTTTCACATATCTCATACCCACTGCTCAATTCTAATGTGTAGAAGGTGTTCATAGGGAACCGACAGAGACCTTGGTAGGAAAAATTTTCCCTTATCAAATACCCCTCTTTCATGCATCTGTGTGTGGCATTACAAGAATACCAACAGATGATAATTCAATTCAGGGATCCTCCTCACACTTATGTTCTGAAAGAAAATCTATTGTATCAATTTCAAGAAAAGGTAAGGTTGTTGCAAATGTAGTAGCTATAACAAATGATAATGGCCTTATAAGTAACAAAAATTTCAAAAAGTTAATAGAATCTTATTCTTCCATCTTGTAGAAGTTGCTGAAGGATAAGATCATAACCTTAGAGAACCCTCAACCTATTAAGGAACCTTACCCTAATTGGTATGATGCAAATACCTTTTGTTAGTACCATAGAGTCAACGAACATGATACCAAATGTTTTATGTACCTGTGTCCATGAACCCATTTCCATAACATTCTGCTAACTTAATTATTAATCCCTCTTATTCTACCACTCAGCTTGAGGCGTATATTAACTTGGTCACAATTACTCCTCTACATCCTACGATTGGCTCACCAGATGTGACGTTCACTTCACAGGATTTTCTCTTGAACAAGTCATCTCGCCTCTACATTCTCACTTGCCTCAATGGTAATATTGTGATGAGGGTCTTAGTCGACTCTGCAAGGTGAGAGAATGTCATTATAGAGGACACATTGTAGTTGAATTCACTATAAAAAGAAGAGTATGAAGAAACAAAATCTACCATTCGTACAAATGATGGTCTCTCTCTATAGCCATATGGCTTGATAACTCTTTCTATCCTAGTGGGACCAAGGACTATGAACACAACTTTTGATCTTATCATGAAATTTGATTTGTTCAGGGTGAAGCTAGGCATACCTTGGCTAACTTCCATGAATGGAATCACTTTTGTCATTCATAAGTGTTTGAAATTCTCCCACGAAGGTGATGTGCACATTGTGCATGAAATTGGATAACATCCTTTGGTGTCTCATGGGGGCGACTCATTGGATCATTTTTGGCCCTCCCCGGTTGGTCTGCTTCCCCCAAGAATGGACCCACTTTACCAAAACTATGTGAACTATAAGACTGTGGGCAAAGGATAGTTGAAATTAGCCCTTCTGATTGTACAACAGCAAGTGGCCTTCTGTTCTTGAATGTTGGATTCTACGAGAAGCAAGAACTGAGCCAGGATCTGATGTTGGTCGTAGATCACATGCAACTTCACTCAACAGATGATCAAAGATCAAAATAGCAAAATGAAGAGAAATCTGAAATGAGAGAAAAAATAGAGACAAGGCAAGAGAAATTGTAGAATACTCTCAATACTCCCACGAAACAATCACCGAACTAGCTGAACTAGCTGAAGGTGAGAGGAGAGTGCTCAATATATAGAAAAATAAGGGCAAATACATCCAAGAGGTGCATTAACTCCTACTACCCACAAAAGGTGGGAGGTTATCACCTACTTGGTAAATGACAAGACATGTGGCATAACCTCCTCAAGTGAAGACGAGAGAGAGGTGGCACATAAATCTAAAAGAGGGTGAGAAACCCAACTACCCCATAAACTACTTAGGTAAAAACAAAATAGTGGTTATGAGAGGTGGCACAACAAGCCAAAAGAGGATGTGTAACTCAACTACCCATGTGTGGGGAGAGAGTGACACATGTAGCTGATGTATTTCGCCACGTGTCCTCATATTAACCACACCTAATAAACCTAAGCAAGCTTAAATAATATGTGTAGGAAAAAAATAAATACCCCAAGCATAAGGAAAATAAAAAACCTACACTAACACCCCCCCTTAAGTGTAGCTTAGGTGGGTGAAAAGATGGGTCCCGGCAAATGAGGCCATGTTAGGTACCCATGTACATAGAGATCCCCCCCAAAAGAAGAAGCCCCCCCCATCAAAAGGAATAGCCCCCCCTAAATAGAGAGAGAAAATACCCCCCCAAAAAAGAGAGAGTAGAAAGTAAAGTGGAAGGACAAAGAATCCCCCCCAAAGAGATCCAATGGTAGATGCTCGAAACTGGATGTAGAAGATGGTCCACGATCGTAGAACAACATTCCTCCCTTTAGGAAGAAACACAACCAAAGGTGTATGCACACTTTCTCCCCACTCCTGAAATGAATATGTAGGAAGAACATGCAAGATGAATGAAGTCTTTGAAGTTGACTCAAGTATCCCCATTTTGATGCTGAAGGCTGCCACAATCAAATCAGGCATTCTAGGCCACACTGTTGAAGATGACAAATCAGAATCCCCTAGAGATTGATGTAAAGCATAATCCAAAGACTCAAGTATCTCCTCTGAAGATGTCTTCTCCAAATGATGATCCAAAGTATCCACACTCATGTCAAATTGTAAGGAATGATCATGTAGAGAATGAAGAGGAGGATCAAAGTGACCCCTCACAACATCTGAAGAAAAGTCAACTTCTTCAAAGAGAAGATGAATATCATCAATAGTGTCTCCCAAATCTACAATATGTGTCTCCATAAACAAGTTTGAAATACCTGTCAAGAGATCATCCAAAGTTGAATCTGAAAGATAATGAATGTCTTGCTGCAAAGAATCACTAGAAGCTTTCGAAGAAGCAACACTGGAATTTGAAGTAGCAATAGTAGATGGTGAAGGGGTATCAATGAGCTGATCATTCAATAAAAATATTTCCACTTGAGAAGAGGCATCATGAATCTCAGTAGCTGCTTGGTCATCCAAGGAAGCATCACTTTCAGATGAAGATTCAATATCTCCATACAACTGTTGGATGATGGTCCACGCAGTGAAAGGGCACTCAGTATGCTCAATATGATGCAAAATATCCTCAGATATAGTAAGACATATTAGTCCATAGACCATGTCATTGTTGTTAAACCATGCATTCTTCTTATCATAGTCGCTTGGCTCAGGAACGAGTCCTAGGAGATAGGGTAGTAGATCTTCCTCAAGGCATTGATTCTTTATCCCTTTCTTCCAAGAAAAGTAGTTCTCTGAATTTAGCCTTACAACAGATTTGTGAAATTCATTACTAATATCCATGATTAAACCCCAATTGTGGAACTTTATCTCAGTTCATGATTACAAATTGTTTGTATAATCCCCCCAAGATTGATACAAAAAATTTACTTTAAATGAATACACAATAGAGACCTCAAGAGACACTTCCCCTTTCCACTAGTATCAAAAATTACCCCCCCAGATATTACAATGCTGGCACTTTATGATTAGTGCTTTTACAAGGATTTTCTAGATTACAAAGCTTTAAAGGCTCTTAATAGCCAAAATTACAATATATGATACAAATTAATTTTGAAATCAAATCTGAAAAGGAAAGCCTTGTAGCTTGTGATTTACCCTTCAATATCTTTCTTACACCTATTTTTTTTGAAAAATAGATTACAAAAGTGAAAGATATGATTTACTGAAGGAAAAAAAATGCAGCAGCTTCAACCTGTAATATCTGATTGAAGAAGGCAGAAATTTTTCTTCAAACCTTCATGAATGGAAAGTTCTCCTTTTTAGCTTTCCGTCGAATATTCGTTTGCAAAAAACTGACACCCGGGGCAAAAGTTATGCAACTTTGAAGAACAGTGCAAAATCTGCCCGTGAAAACGACTCACGCCTTTTTCTGACTTGATTTCTGCACAATTTATCAACTTTCTGCAAAATATAACAACTACTCAGATGGTTTTTTGACCCTGGAAATAAAACCCAGAAATTGTTTTATTTGCAAATGAGTGAAAGCTGGAATTTTGAAGCCAAAATGAAAACGGCTCCAGTAAAAAATTTAGAAAAAAAATTACTCTGATTTTTACTGTGTCCTCCAATCTCTGATTTTGATGAAGTAAAAGTCAATCTTGACTTTCTAAAGCCTTCTTGACACTCTGGAAATGCTGAAAAAGCCTCAAATATTACCAAAAAGCTGCAATCACCCAGATCTCACAGGAACACATGTATATATAAACCAGATTAAATAGTTGTTGATTTTCCTTTAAACTGTTCTGATTCTCCAGGTCATTTGTGGATGCAGGAGAAGAGCATACTTAGTTTTGAGGAAAACTTCAGCAATATATTAGTCTCAAATCTCTCAAAACAAATTCAGAAAAAAAATAATGAGCTATACCAGACAAATCTGCTCTGATACCATGTTGGATTCTGCGAGAAGCAAGAACTGAGCCAGGATCTGATGTTGGTCGTAGATCACATGCAACTTCACTCAATAGATGATCGAAGATCAAAATAGCAGAATGAAGAGAAATCTGAAATGAGAGAAAAAATAGAGACAAGGCAAGAGAAATTGTAGAATACTCTCAATACTCCCACGAAACAATCACCGAACTAGCTGAACTAGCTGAAGGTGAGAGGAGAGGGCTCAATATATAGAAAAATAAGGGCAAATACATCCAAGAGGTGCATTAAATCCTACTACCCACAAAAGGTGGGAGGTTATCACCTACTTGGTAAATGACAAGACATGTGGCATAACCTCCTCAAGTGAAGACGAGAGAGAGGTGGCACATAAATCCAAAAGAGGGTGAGAAACCCAACTACCCCATAAACTACTTAGGTAAAAACAAAATAGTGGTTATGAGAGGTGGCACAACAAGCCAAAAGAGGATGTGTAACTCAACTACCCATGTGTGGGGAGAGAGTGACACATGTAGCTGATGTATTTCGCCACGTGTCCTCATATTAACCACACCTAATAAACCTAAGCAAGCTTAAATAATATGTGTAAGAAAAAATAAATACCCCAAGCATAAGGAAAATAAAAAACCTACACTAACATTGAAAGGGGAAGGAAAGGCCTACTTGTCCTTAGGGTACCTCTTCCACTCCTCTTTTTAAAGAAGAGTTTTGGATGAATACTCTTAGATTTTACATGAGAAGTCTAATGGTGCCTCCTTGGCGCAAAGCTAAGATTAGGATATCAAATCTTCCTACTATGCCTCCTAGACCTTGGCCTTACCTATATGGTAGAAGGAAGGGTCTCCACAGGGAATCCTCTATGTCTTGACCTCTGTGGCCTCCTACCGCTCCTACTCCTAAAGCAGTGAATGGGAAGAGGCCTGCTACTGAGACGCTAAAGCCTACTCCCCTATTATTCTTCAACCTCTTCCTCCTACTCTCGTTCAGGAGTCTGCCCCTCTGTTGGAAACAACTGTGATGGACACCCCTATGGTTGAGCAAGAGTTTTCCATCCCTTCACAACTCTTGGCCTCTATTTCAAAGATTCGTAGAAACCACCTTGCGCATGAGCATAAGCGTAGATGCAGGGCTCTAGCAGCTGAATAGGTCACTTTGCAAAGAAAGGAAGAGGAGATGACTACCCCTACTTTAGGGCCTACTGATTCGTCCTCCTCTCTCCTCCCCTCTTCTTCCATTCAATCGAGTTTTGTCTCGCTTCTAGTTCCTGCTATGAAAGTGAGTGTGCCCAACCCTAAAATGGTGTAGGAATTTATTGCTCTTTTAGCTGAACCACCCCTATTGATGTCCCTTCTGGACATCCCACCATTCCCTAAACTGGTGGACACGTCGAATACCTCGGTGGTGTCTGCCACAATTTTCTCCTCCTCTCCACCTCTTGCCTCGTCTATGGGGAGTTCACATCCTCTGACGAAGCTGAAAGCATAGGTTGGCCCTTCTAGCAATGGAGAGCATAAGAGGATCCCACCTTCTCCAAAGGGTGGTCCTATGCTAGCTTGTTCTATCCTAGTGAAAGAGAAAGTCATGGCTTCCCCTGAGTTCATCACCACGCTTGAGTCACTCGATGAGCCAAGTGGTGGATCTTGGGCACCACCCTCCCTGTCCATTAAGTTACAACATGGAACTTTTGAAAAGTGTATGTTCAACTCTTTGGACAAATTTTCAAACTTTTTAGAAATCTTTAAGAAATCGATGACCATAGCTCCACAAGAGCCTAGCAGAGGAGACCTTGTATGGCCTTCTTCCTTAGCCCTTATTGCCGGAGGGTTGGAAGCTCCTCCCCTTAATATTCCACCATTGCAAGCTCATCTATCTTCCCCTTATAATGACCTATATTGGGAAGTGGATGACCTCTTGGTTGATGAGTGTTACGAGGAGGCCCCTTCTTTATCTTTAGATTAGATGTGTGTGTGTTACAATGTGTTCCTCGGTGCTTGTGTTATGTTTTCCTAGATGACACTTGTCACCATTTTTGGTACTTGGATACAGGAGTGATTATGTGTCATAAACCTTCTTCTATTTGTATCATCATTCTTCCTTTGTTATGTGTTTTGAATTTTGACAAATTGGGCATGATGCAAAGCATTGGGGGAATTTAGGCTTCCCTTCCATGTTGAACCAATTTTTTATTTTTACTTTTTCTTCTCATACATTCTTCACATGGTATGATATATTAGGGGGTTGATGAAAGTTAATTAATATACCATTACTATACTTATATATATTCATGAGTAGATCTAACCCTGAAATATCAAATCACCCTTGTGCCCTTTGTTTATGATGCCTTTGTCTCTTTTTACTTTTTTTTTTATCTTTCTCTATTCTTTTCTTGAGTTGTCCCCCGTATGTGTGACAACGTTTCTTTCACAATGTTTTGATTTTTAGAAAATGCATTCATTTCCAACAAATATTTTCTTGAAAATCCTAGGAAGATTTTTCAAGAATCGCATTCTTGACTTGGACCCCTAACGAAACATGTTTCCTTCATCATGGGTTCACAAAGAAAGAACTTGAGAACTCTCCTATGAGGTGCAAGAAACTTTTCCTATGGGAGAAGCCTTGACCTTCCCCTTGTGAGGAGGCATCTTCTTCCTTTTGAATTCCTTGATGAGGTGAACATCTTTCAAAAGGATTCCTTGATGATGAATTGATTTGAGAAAAAATGTCTCTTATATACTTTAAAATAGTGCATCCCTTGAGTGGACCCCTCTTCTTTTGAATGGTTCTTAAGGGACCCCTTTGAAAGCCTTTCAATTTGTTGACTATCTGCATGACTATATGCTTGTTTACCTGCATGGTTGATTTTTATTTCTTGGCATGTTTTATCTATGAATTAACATATAGCTTTGCAGGCGTGCCTATGAAGCCACTTTTCAATTTGACTCTTTGGAGTTCCCTTTCTTTGGGATTCCTTCATGAGAGAGAGCTTGGGGGATGCATTCTTGTAGGTCTATGGGCCTATAAGGCACTTACTTCACTAGGCTTCCTTCATGAGAGAGAAATTTGGGGTTTCCTTCTTACAGGTCTACAGGCCTCTAAGATGCTTTCATCTTACGGGATTTGTCCATCGTTGGTTTGAGGGCCTTCAGTGTACTTTATGCATCTTCATAGTTCTGCGGGGCTATGGAGTCCTTTTGTTTGAAACTACCTAGGGAGAGTACCTGTGGAGTCCTTTACCTTCCCTTTTCTTTTGAGTTTGTTGGATCATGGTCTGCTTCCTCGGTGATTCAAGACTACATTTCTAACCCTACTAACTCTTCAATATAATTTACTGAATGCTCATTAATATTCATGCTCACTAAAGTGGGAGAAAAATGTATAGGAGTGAATTTTCACCCCTTGTGTAAATTCCCATTTCACATACCCTCACCTTAGAAAATCAAACCCAAGGGTGAAATTCCACATCATCCACCTATCTTCTATCCACTTGGAATTTGTCCCATGCATCGATGAGAGAATACTTTTTGGGGATGAATGCACGTTCGCACACCATGTTGTTGTCCCTAATGGATTCCTATGTCTGAAGTTGGAAAAGGTGTTACACACCCGATTAGGGCCAAATTTTAACTTCCCTCTTTGACCAACTGACCCAAAAACACCTTATTCCTTCCCATCCCACCTTCAAAAACATTCATTCTCAATTCATTTCACCCTCTAGCAATTCTCTACACATCCAATCACTCTCTCTTAGCATTCTCTACTTCACTTCTTCACTCTCAAGCAATATTTCCAGCATTCCATTATGAGCATTGCAGCAGCTTTGGAGCTCCATCAACTCCACATTGCAAGTGTGAAGGCTATCATAGGAGTGTGGGCTTGGATTCTTACGAGACCTCTCTTCATCACCGCTGCAGCTGTGGTGACTTTGTCAAGTCCATACCTTGCATTCTCCTCCATTGGATAGTGAGCTTTTGGGTGGAGGTAGTAACGCTTCACTCCTTTCCTTTGTGATTTGATAGAGTAGCATAGTATTTTTTTGTAGTGTTCAATATTTATTCCTTTCTACTTTCTTTATCGCATAGTCCACTTTTTGCTTTCTAGTTATCCATGGAGGTGGAAACACCAAAATGGGGGTCTGACTGAGGTAGGCCCCTATACAACCCCAAAAAATTTCTCTCTTTCCTATGTGTAGGTGGATGTGCATGTGGAGCTAGGTGTCCAATCGACGCTTTTGAGAGATCATCTTCATCACCTTAGCTTTCATTTACTTTCTTTATCATCTTCGTCTCTATTTCTCATACTTTCTTATTTTTTTTTCCCATCATAATCAACTAGCTAGGTTGCTAGTTATTTTTTAGGTAGTTTGTGTTGTACTTGGTGTTTTTTGGCCGTATGGATGCCAGCGCACCATTTTTTCATCCCAAAAACTATGTTGTCATTCTTAGATAGAGAGTTGTCTGAGGTACAATACTAACTCCAAAAACTAGCTTGCTAGCTTAAACCTGAACTTTGGATCTGTAGAGTGACAAAATTACTATATAGTGCTCTTCATTCTCGATCCTCACCCTAGGACATCCTTTAGAGTGAAGTAAGTTAGGGAAACCCTCCGCTCTCAACTCTCTATGACCTGGAGACTTTACATGGTTGGTCCCCCACTCTTACACATACTCATTTCTTTTGTGTAATAAATGTATAGATCAACATTCTTGTCAATTTATGACCAAAATAATCATAAGAGTCTTGAAAATATTTTCATTATTTCCAAGATTTTAAAAAAACTTGTGTTTTCTATTGTGGTCTACAAGAAAATAATAAATGATCAAATCACTTGTCATTCCAAAAAAAATCAAGAGTAAATTGACTATTCAGTTTACCATAAACAATAACAATGGCCAATTCTTGATGAATGCCCTTCAATGGTGTATATATATATATATCGACATGCAATGTTTAACCTATGATTTAAAACATGCGGCTAGTCGATCTTATAGATCTATTCAACAAATGAAAGGGTTGGAACAATAAGTCCATTCATCCTTCATTCAAGGTGAATGATGCTAAATTAAAAAACAAGAGCGATGGTTTGATATTGCTCTAAGATTCTAATCCAATCTATACACCCAAAGGGTGTGGCCTCAATCATTCAGCCTAGCCGATTGAGATAGAAAATACTATAAAAAAAGAGTAACAGTTGAATGATGGAGGTAATACATTCATTTCCCTAAAGGGAATGATCAACATATTTTACTTTACATTTCTTTCAAATAATATAATTTCTGCTATTTTAATCTGGATAGCCATAGAATGGTTAGATAAACTCACATACATGACAATACAGAAAGAGGCAAAAATATACAACAAACTTGGCTTGACAAAGCTCAACCAGCATGTCGATAGGATGAAAAAGAATGCATAAAGTAGAAGCATACATGGTCGACCGATAAGGCCATGGTTTCATAGAGAAAGGATGATCAATTTACATGAAATCAACTTGGCTATAAGTAAATTACATTTGTAGACATTTAATATTTAAATTATTGATTCTAATAGAATAAAAAAACTAGTGAATATTGCAAGCTTTTTGAATAGAGATGCTGAGAAATCGGGCATATTTCCAAAACATGATATTGATTTACCTCAAAGTCAAGCTTTTTCCCAAGCTTTTTCTTCTCATTTTCCTTCTTTTCCTAGATACCCATCGCCACCACTATTCGATGTTTTTTCCATTGACATCTTTTCAAAATGAAAATATTTCTCCCTCTTACCTGTTTACATGAATATGGGTTGTTTCTTTTATAAGGAACATTAATTTTTCCACCCCACTATATCAAATTTTAATTACTTGGCCATAATTTGAATACAGGCCATGACCTTATGATATCTTCTCATGATTTCATTTGAATTCTATCAATATGATAGTATGTATATATATATATATTTGTATATGTATATATATACATATATATACATACATATATATATATATATATATACATACATATATATATACAAATATATATATATATATTTGCACACATATGTATATGTGTGTGTGTTTACATATTCATATATCAATAGTTAAATATGAATGAACTTTTATTTTTATTTCGAACAATAATGCTTAAATGAAGTGGATTTTCTTATCCTTTAAATAAGCCTTTTCAAAATACATACATTCATTTATATGTCAAGTCATACTAGATCGTTTTATTTTAAATTCTCAAAACACAAGATCAAGATAGAAAATTAAATAAGAATTTCACATGTATTACATTTCACAAGTATATATTTTCACTCATTAATCATTTCAAGTAAGATTAATATAATTCTCCTATATGAATTTTAAATGTAGTTATCATGCCATTTTGTGGTGTCTGCACCCAGATTCCATCAAGCTTACCATTCAATTAGGCTAAATGATCCTACTTCAATTGTGTTCTCGTTCTTCAACCTGTCATCTTGCAATTGCACACACTTGCACTTACACAATTCATTAGTAATGTTCAATCATGATAAAATATAAGATAGTTCAAAGGATCACATAGTCAATGACAGTCAACTTCTTTCAAAAAAATTCAAAACTATCAAAATTTTCATTCAACATATTGAATTTCCTCAATAATTCAATTTTTCATATTATAATTTAAATTCAATAAAAATTGGGTTATGACATCCTTCCCCTCTTGGAATAGACATCATCCCAATGTCTAATAAATCAAATGTAAGCATATATGTCTATTTCAACATCATATCATACTGTTCAAATCCAAAAAATTGTAATATTCAATCAAAAAAATTCAAACAAAATTATCAAAGTCTCTTTCTAAGAAAGAAAATGTGGGAAGGACCATTCTATTTCTTCTGAATCCTCCCAAGTAGCACTATCTTTTGAATACTGGCCCCACTGGACCTTAAACTGAGCAATTTCTCTTCTCTACAACTTAACATTACATCTATCCAGGATTCTAATGGGATCCACTCATGCCACTATTGAATCTTGTACCTGCAAGGATTTCCAATCAAGCACATGAGCTACATTAGGATGATATGGCTTAAGCAAAGAAACATGAAACACATTATGAAATTGAGCCAAAGCAGGTGGTAGAGAAAGTCTATAAGCAATTGGGTTGATCACTTCCAAGACTTCAAATGGACCCACATATCTCGGGGCCAACTTGGAAGAATTTATAAAGGTAATGGAACTTTTATGAGGTATGAATCTTAAGAAAACTTTATCTCCTACCACAAACTGTCTAAGGGTTCTATTCATGTTGGCATAACTTTAATTTCGGTCTGCCACCTCCTTCAGTCTACTTTTAATAATTCTCATTTATTCTTCCATCTCCTCAAGTATTTCAAGTCCTACTATTATCCTATCTTCTAATCTATCCCAACTAATAGGTGTTCAACACTTTCACCCGTAAAGAGCTTCAAACAGTGCCACACCTAGGGATGTGTGATAAGATTTATTGTAAGAAAAATCTACCAACGGTAAGTATTCTTCACACTTATACTGTTGGTCCATGTAGTACATTTGGAGGAGGTCTTCGACTACTTGATTCACCCTCTATGTCTAACCGTCAGTCTAAGGATGATAAGCCAAGCTAAAATTTAACTTGGTTCCCAACGTGGCATTCAAGGTTGTCCAAAATCTCGAGGTCATCTAGGTTTCTCTATCAAATATGATAGTCTTTGGCACTCCATGCAAGTGGAATATCTCTTAGACAAATTTCTTGTTCAGGGTCAATGATCCATCTTTAAGGTTTCCTAGAATGAAGTGTGCCACCTTGGTCAACTTATTGATCACAACCAAGATAACATCATGTTGATTCTTACTAAAAGGTAACCCCTGTACGAAGTCCATACTGATCATCTTCCATTTATACTCAGGAATGTTGTGAGGATATAATAGCCCTATTGGGTGTGCATTCTTAGCCTTGAATCACTGGAACTCTAAGAATCTAGCTACATACTCCACTACATCCTTCTTGAGTTTAGGCCAAAAGTATAGAGTTTTAAATTTTGTGATCATCTTGGATACTCCATGGTGTCCTGACTAAGGTGCATTATGAACCTCTTCTAGAATCAACTTCCTCAATTCTTCGAAGTTTGAAATATACATTCTTCTCTAGTATCTCAAAATTCCATTTGGTTCGATCTCATACCCATCAAATAGACAATCTGATGGATTCTCTACTAAGGCGCTTTTCACTCTTTCATAGTGCTCATCCCCTAGATAATGTTGTATCACTTGTTGTCTCAAATTAGACCTTATCGAGATCATGGTTGTTAGATTTCTTCATCTACTAAGAGCATTATCCACTTTGTTCTCTTTTCCCTTTATATACTCAATTTTGAAGTCATACTCACTAGGGAATTACAACCACCTTCTTTATCGTGCATTAAGGTTTGGTTGAGTAAAAATGTATCTCAATCCCAAGTGGTCTTTCTTGAGCTCAAATGGATTCCCTAAGAGGTAATTCCTCCACATTTGCAAGGCATGAACTATTACGCCCAACTCTAAATCATCCAGTGTGTAGTTCACCTCAGGTTGTTTAAACTTCCTTGATTCATATGCTACCACTTGTCCATCCTGCATTGGCACTTCTCCCAATCCCTCTCCTAAAGCATCTATGAGTACAGTGAATCTTCCATTAGGATCAGAGATGCTCAACACTAGTGTTTTCATGAGCCTCTCGTTCAAGAGATGGAATGCATGTTCACACTTATCGATCCATTCAAACCACATTCCCTTCTTTTGGAGTGATGTAATTGGATATGCAATCTGGGAGAAACCTTGCACATACTTTCTATAATATCCTATAAGGCCCATGAAGCTATGGACTTCTAACACATTCAAAGGCACTGTCCATTCCATGATCACCTTGATCTTCTCGGGGTCTACTAAGACTACCTCATCTGAAATAATATGGCCTAGATAGTGCAACCTATCTTGATAGAACAAAAACTTGGATAGCTTCCCAAAGAGTTTCTTTTCTCTCAGCTACTATAACACTACCCTCAAGTTCCTATCATGCTCCTTAATAAACTTTGAGTAAATGATGATGTCATCAATGAAGATCAAAACAAAGCCATCCAAACAGTCACTAAGCACACTATTCATGAGGTTCATGAAAGCTACAGGTGCATTAGTAAAACCAAAAGGTACCACAGTGAACTCGTAATGTCCATATTGAGTTTGAAAGCACTCTTCGAGATATCTTCTTCCTTTATTCTCAACTGATGGTATCCTGACCTGAGATCAATTTTGGAGAACATTGTTGCTCCCTTCATCAGGTCAAACAACTCATCAATCCTTGGGAGTGCATATCAATTCTTGATGGTCGCCTTGTTCAACATTTGATAGTTTATACATAGATGTAAGGTCCCATCCTTCCTTTCCACAAAGAAAACTAGTGCTCCCCAAGGATACAACTCGAGTCTTATGAGCCTCTTGTTCAAAAATTCCATTATCTAGGCCTTCAACTCATAGAGTTTGGTGGTGTTCATTCGATAAGGTGATTTAGATTGAGACTTAGTTCCTGGTACAAGGTCAATAGAGAATTCATATTCCCATTTCAAAGGTAACTTTATGAGTTCATCAGGGAATACATCTCAAAAATACTTGAGAATAGGGTAGTCATCTAAATATAGTTCCTTTCTATTAGGGTTACTGATATGCATAGCATAACTAGCACATCCCTTCTAACTAGCCTTTTTGAGTTGCATAGTAGAGATCTGTTTAATCTCTAAGGGTCTTTGCATCCCACAAATATCGACTGGGTTTCAATAATCATCTAGACAATTAACTACCTTATCCTCACAATTAACTATAGCCTTATGCTCGAGTAACCAATTTATTCCCAAAATTACATTGTATGAGCCTAAAGGTTCCACAAACAGGTTGACCTAGGTTTGGAAGCTCTAACTCGCTACAAAAGAAATAGGTATCTACCCTTTGCTATGCTCAATTACCATACTGGACTATCCATGATTTTTCCATGTATCCAGGTCTAATAGGTATCTTGGATATTACTCTAGGATCTATGAAACATTTAGTAGCTCTTGTATCAATTAAAATAGAGACAGTTTGGCCATATCTCCATTTCGATCATCTTTTTATTTTGTTCACATGCCCTGTCCATTGTTAAATTGTTTCCTATGGTTGTCTCCAAAATTGTTTGCATCATCGTCTCACATTCCTTGATCCATTTGTATTTTCCCTTTAGTTCCCCTCCATCTTCTAACAACATTGGTACTCCCTTTTTTGTGACTTTGATCATCCCCTGCTCATCACCTTGCAATTCTTCATGGAAGTCTTTATGTTTTTTCATAAAATGGTTGGCAGTATCAATAGCTATGTTATCAGGAGCATCCCTTTGGTTTATTTCCTATAACTTCTCTCAGATCCTACCATCTATCCTCTTATGTTCTTGTACTACAGTAAAATTGTGTGAATGTGTTCCCTAGAGCTTACTCAACCAAGTCATTAAATTGGTCTTCCTCTTCCTTTTTATTGCAGTGAGTGCATCACATTTACCTTGTGAGTGCGCATTTGATTCCTCCCACTGGTCTCTTTCCTAGGAGCTTTCAGCATGAGTCAATTGCTTTGTGGATCCCAGCGTGATTCCCATAATTTCCTTCAAGTGATCATTTTCTCTTAGTAGTCTCTCATTATTCATCTTATACATTTATTTTTCCTTGATTAGCATATGGATTTGGGCTTTATTTAATCTGGCCACATTAATGTCAATTTATGTTGTAGCTATTGGATCAACCTCACCAACTTTTAACGTCATTACATGTCCAAAATCCTTTTCAATATCGATTACAACAAATTTCTTTTGTGGAGGATACAAGGCCCATATCATAAGCGATCCCTTATCTAGGTTATACTTAGATCTTGCATAAATATTTGTTACCCTCTTAGGAGTGAGTTTATGTGTGGTATTACTATTCTTCAAAAAACTATCAAAAACCAAAGCAGAGTTCAAATCCAACCTAGGAAAGATCATGCCACCTACATCTTCTAATAATTTCCTTCCTTTCTCAAGGGTCATGCTCTTCATTTCTTCTTCTAGACTTGATTTTAAGTTATTCAACAGTTGTTCCTCATTACTTTGTGTAATATTCTCAACATCTGGTTCCCTAGGAACATACTTGTAGTCTTGAGTTCTCAATCTAGAAATTTTATCAATTGTACTACTAGGCCTACCATCACCAGATGCCTCTTCATTAGAAGATAATAGTTTTGTATCTTGCAATCCCCTGTTATACTCATCACCAATTTTTTTTGCTTCCTCTTCTTCAAAATTTTTTGATCAAGTCATCATATAGATAGGGTATGTGATTGTATCCTCCCAAGTTCATTTTATTTTTGGAAAAATCAATGTACCCTTCTAGATTAAATCCTTTTCATGGTGGACCCCTCTTCATGTTGTATTGCAGCAATTTGTTGAGAACCATATCATATCCATCCCTTGCTAATATAGTGAAATCACTGAAGCATAATGTACTAGGCATAAATGCCTTCTTTCTGAAAGAACTCAGATTCATAACATTTGAATAGTCCAATTGCCTAACAATCTCCAAATATGCAATCCTATCAGGCATCGTCTTGGGTAGAGTGAAGGGTGCATCTTCAAATCCATATACTATTATCATGGTCGCATCTTCTAGAAAGTACTAGTCTCACCAATTGTGGTTGATAGGTCCATTGAAATCCTTAGGCCTTAAAAACCTTTTTATTTCATTGGACAATGAGTATTCACAAAGATGATTGTAAAATCTATACAGTGGTTTCACAAAAAACTCTTCAAAATGTAGATAACAAGAATTAGCAAATTTGCAATCCTAGGTGGCAGTCTAGAGTTGTATTGGTAATAACCTTCCTTCCTTGTCAAATTGTACAACCCTCAGTCTTTTAGGCCACATCTACAATTCTTGTCAATAATAAAGTATCATATGCATTAGGATTGAATAAGCATCCAAGTGCAAGATCTCCACTTTTTATTGCCATCAGTCCTAAATCAAGTACTTTAAAGATGTGTGAAGCATAATAAAAAAACCTTGAATTGTGACATTGGATGTCCACTACAATTACCATGGGTACAATTGACATGTGCTCAGGGGCCTCCATTCCCAGCACTTGACACACTGAAAATTATGTGTACCTCATGTAGCGTTCAAAAAAATCAACATGGAACAAGGGACCATCATTGTCATTCAATGGAACTGAAACACCATTTTTCTTAGACCTATGTAGTGGCAACCTCCAACCCTTGTACAAAATATATATCCTATAGAATTCCTTTTCCAGCTGTTCAGGTACAATTTTTTCACCACACACTCTCTCTAGGTTAAAAAACTCACAGATGGTAGCTTCAGATACATGTATAAATGGTTTTCTTGATGGATCACAAATAGCTTTACATTTTTTATTATAATAGGTAGCTAGCATCTTCACCAATTCTACATTTACAAATACATTGGGGAAGACTAGTTTCCTTAGGTTTAACTTCCAAGGATTGTACATTGGTTCGTATTGGTTCCTTCATTGGTAATGAAAAATAAACAAATTATATCCCCTAATTGGGGTCCATATGTCTTGTATATGCTTGCATTTATCCTCTAACTTTTCCACTTCTTCCCTAAGTTGTGCAGATCACCTGGCCTTAGGTCTTGAGCTGGGAAATTGATCAAGTCCTAGTTTAACTTCCTCTCAGCTACCCCCAGTTCCTTCTCGGCTTCATTTTTTTGTTTTTTCCCTCTAGGATTATTACTCTCACTTTGTTTCCTACCTTTTTCTTTTCCTAAGCTAGTGCTTTCCATTTTATGAATCACAAAACCAAAAATTTAATTGTAGGGAACTTACAAGTTTATTTAGAATTCTTTGACCCCAAGATCCTTTGGCCCTTTGTTCATTCCTCTGTTGCTAACTTTGCAAAATTTTCCTTTAATTACTTTTCTCAATTCAGGAAATCATTTACAAATTTGGTAGTAATACTGCCATTAAGTCCTAGCTTTGAACACGAATGTAGCTGATCTTCGAATTTACCCACTGTCACATCAAATGTTCTATCGGTAAGACAATTCAAACTTTGGGTGATCCTTTTATTCAGGCTTGACTAATGTTCATTAAACATTATTTTGGTCAGGGAGACATCATGCTAATATCACATAATCTATCCATCTGATTCATATAAATGTCACGAAGAGTCTCCCGTTCGACTATCTTGATCTATTTGTGTCTTCATCGGCAAGACATGGTGTATCACTAAGACATTCAATAATTTTCCCAATGTTATAAGTCTCCCCGATGATTATTCCTTCGATCTCAAGTATGTCACCAAGACTCTTGCCGATGTAATCTTATCGGCATGACATAGTGGGTCGGGCGGACATTTTGAACTCATTCTGATAGCATTTGTCTTGGTAATAGTATGTTTCTTTGTTTTGTCAGCAAGACAAGACGAGTGTTTCGCTGATGATATTTCATCAGCGAGACAAATGCACTTGGGTTGACTCAAGGATCTTACTCCAATGGCATTGCTCTGGCCGATACAACTCCTTGTGCTTTGGTCGGTGAGACAAGGCAGGTTTCTTGCCAATGGAACTTCATCGGTGAGACCTATATGCTCGGTATGACCTTTTCATTTCACCCCAATGGAACTTGTCTTGCTAATGAATCTCTTTATTGGTGAGACCATGGACCGTGTCATCCTGATGTGTATCTTCTTATGTAATTTTATCGGTGTGACATTTCTGTTCTTTTGCCGATATGCTGAAAATGAGAATATAACGATTTATGAATCGGAGAGACCTGCACAAATTCTTGCTGATATGGGTTATTTGAATACTAGATTTTGGAGGTTTTTCATGATATCAAATGGTCAAGAATGATGTGATCATATGTGACTATGATGGATTATACTCAAGATAAGGTTTTCTTGAGTTGAGCCTCCCAGTTCTACATTAGGTAGTTGCTATTGCTAAGGTGGATCACTCTTTTCTGCGAAGGCCATACACTTATGATTGGGTCAAGTGTTATTTTCTTTAGAAAATTCTTATTTCCTTTTTGATAGGTTATGATTTGATTAGATGGGTTATGAAGCACTTATTTCAAGTAATTTATGTCTATTTTAATTTGTAATTTATTAAATTCAAACACATCCAAAATTATGTCCCTTGCTTTAATTGATTATTACGTTATTTAATTATTAACTCAAATGACACCTCCAATTTAACTATACCTAATTGAATTTATCTAAAGTGTTGAACATTTTTAGATCAAATTTAGTAATTAACTCAACCAACTTTGTGAATTTAATTATATGTATATATAACTTTAAGTTATTTTTATTTTAACTAAAAGTACTGAAGTTACAACATACAAATTAAATGATATTTATGATTGTAAAATTTATGATTAAATATATCTCTTACAATCCTTTTTGTCCCAATTTGAAAATAATTCTATAATATAGAATGCATTTTTTTAAATTTTAAGATGAAAATAGCAAGGAAAAATCAATCAAATATCTTTATGAAAGAAGTATATTGGCGTGAAATTAAATATGATTTGTATTCCAATGTAAAAACTACAAAGAATGGAAACAATTCTTTCAACACATAAACTATTATGTAGTAGTCTATTAAATTGAAAAAGCTTACTCTATATTAGTTAGGATACACAACTAAGAAAATGATCTAAATAGTCTAATAATTTGACCATTAGCATATAGCAATTTCTCTAGAGTTGTAGATATCCTCCATTTCAAAAACAAAAAACAATATTAGGTAGATAATCAAACATCTTTCATTTCTACAATGACTTATTTATCCTAGAGGAACTAAGTATATAGTATACAAAGAAAACCAACAAACCCACAACTACCCCTATTTTGAAGGAGTTTAGTTTTCTCCCCTTTCTGATCTCCCTAATATTGTCTAATTATTTTAAAGAGACCAAGGGTCATAACACAACTTTATTCAACCCACTAAATAGCTTGGTTAATGAAACTTGACAAAAGCAACAAAATAATTGCTATATTTGGCATTTCATGTGGAATGAAGA
>VDFB02346843.1:0-12678 GCA_007258455.2 Sequoia sempervirens | reverse complement strand
ATCTAACTTGGAAGATTTTCAAGTGCAAATCTAGGAAACTAAAACTACAATATCTTTCAACCCAAGAATAGAAAATAAAAACCATAAATTGGGAATTTCATTATGACGAAAAGGGTATCCAAAAATGTGAAAAAATCTATAAACTAAGAAACTTGAAATTTAACTAGTTTTGGGTGATGCAAGATTGCCCTTACACCACTGGATGCTCCTGCATCAACAACCTCATAATATGGTACAATTAAAATATGATAAATTATAAATTAAATTGAATTAAAAATAATTTAATTATAGAGTTGTAGATCTAATTTCAAATTTCTTTGTCTTATTTATGTAGATTGATTTAGAGAATTTAGAGGTTGCTTCAGGTGCACCAGAGCATCCAAACGTAGATATGATGGTAATTTAATTTTATGATGGATTATAAATTAAATTGTCATTAAATCATTTTTTATTGTCTTACATCTAATTTCATCTTTCTCTTCTTATACAGTAGTGTTTCCTCAGGTCATCCACATAGTCCGCATATGTGAAGGGGTCTCTTTGATTTACAGAGACAAGATATTACGACCTAGAAAACATGTGATTTTATGTGTTATATTTGTTTACTTCATGGACTATATTTCATGTTTCTCATGTACTTTCGTTGGACTTTTATTTCATGCACTTAATATGTTACAAATTATGGACTTTATTATTGTTTGAAATTTTAATTTACACATGTAATATTTATGCATTTTATGTTCATAGTCAAGACATTAATATAGGACATTAATGTGAAATTTAGTGATCTCATACATTGATTAATATAGGACATTTTAATATTTATACTTTGCAAATTTAGTGATTTCATACATGATATACATGATATGTACATTCAATAAATAGCGATAATTACTCAATGAATATATTCAATTCACACCAATCAATAATCAGTCAATAAATCATAATTTACAAAAAAAAGCAATCTATTTATATACCAGAAAGGATAAAATTTTAAGAAATAAACAATACCATAGAAGATTAGAGAATAAAAGCACTAATAAATACTATAAATAATAGTTCATCTAACACTAATTTATAAGTTGTCAAAACAAATAATGACGTCTTAAGGGGGTCTCTAAAGGGGTCATAATAGAATGTCTTAACGGGATGTCTAAAAGGGTCATAATAGAACGTCTTAAGGGGATGCCTTAAGGGGTCATAATATGCCTAAATGGGATGTCTTAAGGGGTCTTAAGGGGGTTTCTTAAGGTCTTAAGGGGGTGTCTTAAGGGGATGTATTAAGGGGTCATAATAAGTCTTAAGGATATAATTGATTTAACAATAATGTATGCATGATATTTAGTGATTATACAGATAAACATAAAGTTTCAAAGTAGGAAAACATGCACATTTAAGAAACAAAATATATAGAATATTGATTTGATACATAGTACATAGAGTATGTTTAATTTTGTATGTATGTACATATATGTCATCTCAAAACAATGTTTACAAAATTTGTATATGCCATCTCAAGAACATCTCAAACTTGTGGCTAGAATGTAGTAGGTCTTCACACCACCTGATATCAAAAAGGTACAAGAAATATCAATGAAATCATCAAAACATACATATTTTAATTTATATAAAACTATCTATATGTACAGAACTCAAGTACCTACATTTAAAAGTATTCCACACATGTTTGTAGGTTCAATCTAGGCATCCTCTCCTTTTTGTTTCAAAGTATGAGATCAATGCAATAATGGCTTTAGGATACAGAAAATGACAATAAATCAATTTTAATTGTTAATGTCCAAGCAATATCAATATGTAATCAAAACATGTATTTAAATATAATTTAACTGATAATTACTTGACACCAAGTATTCCATGTTGTCTAGGTTGAATGCATGGATTTAAGATCATTTTTGTGTTATGCCTTGGGATATATAAAAAAAGACAATTTAAATCAATTTCAACTAATAACACCTTACATTGACCAATGTGTAAAAACATGTATTTAATGTATTTAAAAGGACAAAATAAAACTAAAACTATATTTACCTGTATTTACTTATTCCATTGTACCATCTGCATCCTCTCTTTTTTGCAATGCATCTATGATTGCCTCATGCTTTTCCATAGAAATTGACCATAGCAATTTTTTTGAAGGTCTTACATGATACCGCTCTAGTTTTATATTTGTTGCCACCACCAAATGTGAATAATGCATAATCTTTTTATGTGTTTCATAGTCTTCAAATGTATGTAGACCATTCTTTCTTCTCAAGTATTTTTCATAGCCAAAGTGCCATGACCACCACGCAGAATCCTATTGGAAAACATGTTCAAAAACCATCATCAAATAAGTTCTCAAAATTTTCTTAAGGGGATCCAAAGACTTGTTCTAAAAAGTTTCTTAAGGCAATCTAAAACTTGTTATCAAAATTTGCTTAATGAGGAGGTGTCTTAAGGGGATCATAGGTACACGGTGTTGGATAATGAAAGCCATCATCCTTATTCTCAAGGTTTATCAACTTATGTTTAGTTTCCACCTGATAGGCCAACCAATATTTGGTTTCATCATTCGAGGTGCAATAATAGCATACATGTCTTGCCAACAAAATTTGATTTAATAACTTGTGCATATCCATATAAATAATTTAGTATTAAAAAATAACTTAATAAAACAAAATAAAATGAAATAAATTAAATTAAAATTACCTTCTTGTACAAGGTCTGAAACACGATCATAATCTTTAGATGCAAACAATTGATCATTTTCTTCAATAGTTCTTTCATATTGATTATGTGCTTCTATAGGTGTCAACGATCTTTGCTCCCACTGTTCAACCCATTATGTATTTTCACAAGCTTCCCAATCTCCTGAGATACAAAAATGGCAAAAACATGCAATCTCCCTTGTCCAAATAGTCCATGTGCTTGTTGTCGCACTCCTAAATGAATGCCATTTAGTAGATCCACTAATTGTCTCACAATCAACTCTAGATACAATGTTCTCTTCTTCCACCAACCAAAAGAATCGATGAACTGTAGAGTAATCACTCGAACTAGGTGCATCTAATCTTCTATTACACCAATCCACAATCTCATGTGCATTTTTAAATTTTACTAAATCCTCGAATTTTAATTGTTCTCTAGCAAGAATTATTTTGACACATGCACCAGCTCCATCATGTTCTCCTTTACCATGTCTAGCTTCAAAAAAACTCCATATATGTTGGACATTAAGTTCCTTGTGAACCCTACTTAACCAATAAAACATTCTAACATTTTTGAACTACCTCGTACAATTATCTGACCATATGAGGTGTTCTTTCATATGGATTCCTCTTTCTCTTAAATTTCTATAAAATATACTAAAACAATATTGAAAAAACTATGATGAGTGTAACAGATTGTCCCTCAAATAAAAATGATACTCCCTCAAAACTTTTCTATCATCCTCAGTGCTATCATCTGCATGTCTATAAACAATATGGATAAACGTAGCTACTTGCATTGAATTATAATATTGAGATTGAATTTCCTCTTGCGGAGCGAGAGTATAATTCTCCGCAAAATCAACCACTAAAAGTATAGTACCAATTGGAAATGTGTTTCTACATGCACGAAATTGGCCATCAAGCCATCGAACATGTTTAGAGTGCATAGCATATTTTGGTACAATTTTATTATTAAATTCACTCATAAATGCATGCACACTAGGTTGGGTGGAAAAAGTTTGTTGGGACATCCTAAATCTTTTTGACATCTACTAATTGTTGTCCAAAATCGCGGTCAACACTTTCATGCAAACAAATTCTTAAAAATGAAATATTTCCACGGTTAATGCATTGTCTAGAAATACAAGAACTTAAATAAAATAATTTATCATTATATTTTTCACAAAACAAACCTGAAATAAACTCTCTTATTGCTTCAAGTGGCATATCAATACCACAATCCTGTATAATCATGTTAGAATGCAAGGTACAACGTATATATCGAAAAACATCATAAAAATAACAAAATTGAACATGTATTTTACAACAACAAGATATTCGTTGCTTATTAATTTTTACATACCAGGGTTTTACATTTTTTTAAAAGACCTTTGACTTATTTAATAATACCAGAGTAACGATGAGATAAGCTACAAAAATTTCTATAAAAATTCAATTTGATTTGTATCTAATAGGTATTTTGGGTGAGGATCGTGAACTTTGGACCCCACCCTTAATTTTAAAACATCTCTAGCATTAGATGAAACCCTAGTATTATCATGCCAATATTTTCGATCAAAGATTTAATTTCAACATTCAATTTTATATCAGACCTCAGTAGTCGTCCACTGAAACTCCAACATTGATTGATAGGATCATTTCTACTTTCTCTTCTTTTTGCTGCTCTTAGTAATGTTTTAGAATACTTTTAAGAAACTTCACTAATATTTCTTCACGATTCTTTTTATTCAACGTTGTTTTATTAACTATAGCAGTAGTTATAGCTCTTCTTCTTGCGTTTTTATCTTTAGATCGACTATTTTTCCCAATAGATTGAATGGCACTAGCAATAGTAGACATAACATGTTTTAATGATTGATCTTTTCTTTTTGGTTTAACATAAAAGCCTAACCTTTTCATTACTTTCCTCATTTTTTGCATTCTCATCAATTGCATCATTAGTTGACATTGAAATGCAATCTTTTATGATAAAAGAATTTGGTGTATATTCTATTCGCATGTGTTCTTATTTGCCTCCAAGAAATTTGACTAGGAAGATTATCAAAAACACCACTTCTAATTTTAAAAAAGTATTTTCATTAAATTCAACATCACATTCTAGATTTTCATCTTCATTTTCATCTTCATCTTGATCTTGATCTTCATTTTCATTTACATTTTCACCTTCATTTTCATCAACAAAACGGTTTTCATTTTCATTTTCATTTTCATTTTCATCAACAAAACAGTTTTCATTTTCATTTTCATCTACATCAACAAAACAGTTTTCATTTTCATTTTCATCAGCAAAATGATTTTCATTTTCATTTTCATCAACAAAACAGTTTTCATTTTCATTTTCATCAACAAAACAGTTTTCATTTTCAAGAAAATGATCATTTTGATTTTCATTTGCAACAAAAGATTTTTCTTTTTTGTTTTCAACAAATTCTATAAAAGTTTCATCTCTCTAAATATAGTCAATGTCAACATCATTAAGTCCAGCATCTTGTAAAACTTCTACATACAAATTTACCATTTCACTAACATGTGGATTTGAAGACATACCTAGATTTGTGCATATTGAAACATTCTCCATAGCATTCAAAGAGGGATTTGAAGACATAGTAGGACTTGTTTGTATAATCATATTCTTCTCCAAATTGACTCCTTGCAAATTAGCTTCATCTACAACCATGGTATCCTCAATGTTTTCATATTCAATAGTTGTTGAATTGGTTGCTCCACCATCATTCATTGATTTCATTCTCATTCTTCTTTCTCTTTGCCTTTGTCTCTCTTTTTCTCTATTTGCTTCAACTTCTTGAGGAGTCAATGTCTTCCTTCTCTTATTACAAGCTTTATCTCCCATAATTATAAAATTCTCAAGCACAAAATGAATGTTAATAGTGAAATACTTCAAAATATTCAATCAAAATTGGAAGTTGAATACCTATTAGGACAAAATTCTTCCTCTTGTGTTCCTCAAAACAAGTAGAAAACTACCACAATTCCACTTTAAAAATTGTTTTCTTCATGCCCCCTTTGAAAAATTCAATCCATATTGCAAATTGAAACCTTTTGTTCCTCCAAACAAGAACAAAAATAACACAATTTCACTTCAAAAATGGTGTAGATGATGCTCTGTTTGATAAAATCAACTAAAAATCAAGTTCACTGCCTGTAAATACAATAACTTATGAAAAATAATTCACTTTTAGTGCTCTCGGCCATACATTGAAGTTGCAGACTTCACAATAATTTTCCACAGTGTATTTAAATAAAGTAAACGGGATCTCGTTTATAAAACGAGATCCTGCTTACTATAAAATGGGATCCCGTTTATTCATAAGCAGGATCCCACTCTATAATCAAGATCTGTTTCACCAGCATTGAATGTCAGAGCCGTTGTAAAGGAAACAGGATCCCATTCATGAAACGGGATCCCGTTCCCTTTACAATAGTCTGAATATTGCCGAATGAGGAACGGGATCCCGATTATAATACGAGATCTCGTTTATTATAAAACGGGATCCTGTTTTATAATCGGGATCTCGATTTTTCAAATTTGAATTTTTGTTTGCATTGTGGTGGGAGTTTTGGGTTTTGGTTTAGGAGGAAGAAATTTGGAGGTCAAACCTAGGCCTTCAGCACAGTTTGACACACACCAGGTGAAAGGTCCCCTAACAATGTAGAAAATACCAAAACTTTAGGACATATGGTAACTTTTCGCGGGAATTTTAAAAGTGAAACCCATTTTAGATGGAAACATAATCACGATTCTAAATATGCTTAATTTGTTTTTTACCAATTGGATTATTTTTTTCTATTTTCAATTAATTTCTAATAAAATTGGTCCATGAAGCTTTAAATATCAGTATTTTTACTATTTTAATAACTTTTGATTGGCAACATAACATTTTGACCATAAGCAGTTTTCACGGTGAAACTTCAAACAATTCTTTTCAATTTAAAATAAAATTAAAAAATGATAAGTTTAGGTCATCTTATGCATATCATACATGTGATTTTTCAAAGCGACAAATCGCCCTAATAAAAATTTAATAAAAAAAAAAATATTTCAATAAAATTAAAAAATATCAAGAACAAAGCTTGGTGGGTCATAAAACTTTTCCAAAAGGTTGAAAATCGATAATTTAAGTCAAATATGGATGTACACATGCATGGTATGGTAAAAAGACTTTAACTGATGGTTTTTAGAAATGCCTATTAAAACTCAATTTGTACAATCTGGGTATTGAAATAAATTACATATTTGGAAACTAGACTGCGAGCACTACATTTTGTGATTAGTGACTTTTTTAAAGATTTCATCTATAAGTGCTTAAAATTTTAAGGTTAAATGTGTCAAATTCTGAAAATCAGGAAAAACACTTCCACTTTTTGGCCAAAAAGTGGACTCAACTTCTTGCACACACCCACCACCCCTATAGACCACCTAGTATATCATGGTACAAGTGGTCTAGAATACAAGGGTCTTATATTAAACATAGTCAATCCTCAAGCATCCTCTCTAGTAGACTCTTCCATTTAGGGCCAAATATGCGAGACCACCTATGTAGCACAAGTGTACCCATAATAAAACTAGAAAGAAAAAGAGTGATATCATCAAAAATATTAGTATATGCTTGAAGGTCCACCTGGTCCTCAACCAAATCAATCTCCTCCACACTCAATACTTGGAGAAGCATTTGGCCACCTCAAAGAGTCATAGATAACTCGTGGTCCATGAATGAGAAACCTAAGGATGTACCATACATCCTCTAGAGTAATGGTCACCTTGTTGATAGGAAAATGAAAGGAAGATGTCTGAGAATTTGCTCAATGATAGCAGTGATCAATGCATAATGATAGGAGTGATCAATGCATAGTGAGCTTAAATATTTGACATACATACAAAAATGTGGAACATGCCTAAAGCATGGAAAAAGGTAATATCATTAGGACCAAGAAAAGACATGCTCCATGATAGATAGTCTCCACTCTTGAGAAGTAGGAGGGTCTAGCTTAACCTACACACATAATGCACACAACGTCAAGTTTCAAAAATCTAGCAAAAAGCCTAAGTCAAAATTCAGAACAAAAGTGTGCCTTTATACAAGAGCATGCAATTTTCAATAAATAGTAATTCAAGTTTATTACAAAAGTGGGCATGTACAGGATCATGATGGAAAAAATAGGCCCTTAAGTGGCGAAAAATTTAGAAAAATTAGAGTTATGAAACTTGACATAAAAATTTGAATAATTTATCTAAATTATTTCAAAAATATGTAACAATAGAATTTGCAACAAATTGAATGTAGTTTCTAAACTACTAGGTTTATTTAAAAAAATAATAAAAAATATCTATTTCATGAAAATTTGAAATTTCAATGCAGTAGCACTTAAATTTCAGGGAAAAAATAAGTAGGTATTTGTATGACCACCCTAACCACAATAAAATGATAATTATTTTTTATAATACTTTAGATATAAGTAGATGACTCATGTCCCAATGTGATGCATATTTTTTTATAATTTTTTTTTTCAAGAGCAAATAATTAATGGTATGAATTTTTTTATTACAACTTTTTAAAAATATAAAACTTCATTAATGTATGAGCACCTTAACTTGGTCAAACTTCATGGTGTTTTTTTTTAATCCCCTACAGGTATGTGAAGCATAGAATGTGATGCATGTTTTGGATTCCAAAAATGTGATACTGTTTGAAAGCTATAGATGTTTTTCAATCAGCCTATCAATTGGGACTTTAGTCATAATTCAAATAGAAAATGAATAATAATTATTTATTAAATTCAAAGTAAAGCATAATTTATATTGGTGGAAAGTTGAGAATTTCCTTTAAAAACCTTTTTCGTTTCATCAATTTTGGGTAAAAAAAAGTCGTCAGCCACATACCCTACACATACACATCATATCGCAACTTTTTGGCCCATCATGATCCTGCACATACCAAAGCGAAGTCTATTGCAAAAGCATGCACTGTCACAAAAACAAAAAGTCATGGCGTTTTTACAAAATAACAATATGATAGCGCCAATATTTTTACAAAATCAAGAATCAATTTTAAAAATATGCATCTTTGGTTATTAACTGGTTGTTGTTGTAATTAATGTCATGGATAAGGGTTATTGATTGTATATGTCAAGGATATTGAGAAAAATGTAAAAGAAAAGGTCGCACATATTCAGTGGTTGCTCTAGGTTTTGCTTTGGTATTTTCTCTTATGTTTGTGTGGTTCAAATATGTTGATCATGGTTGTTGGAAGCTACTTTTTGATTCATTGTATAATGTAAGTTATGTTCACTAGTTATGAACTGTGGTTTTCAAGGTTTCTAGCTGAGGCCCGAGAGAAATGTTGTTAGTATGGATTTCCTTTTGTTTAAGTCTTATGACTTGTGGTTCTTGAGTTAAGATGTTATGACCATGTTGAAGATATTTTTGTTGTCTTCAAAGATTGGATCGGGTTAAGCATTGTGTGTGCTTAATTTTTCTATGTGTTTTACACTAGTTTGGATGACCTTTTGTTAAACACTACTCTCGAAGATCATGCAGTGTGTTGGGACTTATTTGGTTCCTCTCTTAGCATTTGTTTGCGTCACCCTCATTCTAATTCCATCCTAGAATTTTTTGGCGTAGACCTAATTTGAAATTAAATGATGGATGACCGACTTTGGATATGTTTCAAAGTTGAAGATGGCATATATACAAGATGAGATATTGGTGAAAGGTGTGCAAAGAGTGGTGCGAAGAAATATAGTAGATTGATGAAAAATAGATGTGAATAAGTGTGTATGTGATGCAAGTGAGGTAGATAAATATGAAATATAAATGTTGAGTTTCTAGAAGAAGTGAGTTGAAGGTGTACTCTATCATTCATGCATGTTTGCAAGTGGTTGAGTTCAAATTGTGGTGGAAATATTTGTTGCATTGAGACTTTATTCTTTGTGTAACATATCTCTTCTATATTTTTTTGTATTTGTGTGGCATTGAGCCCCCTAGGTGGTTAACCCTTTTTGGATAGTGAGTTCTTGTTATTTTAGCAGTGAGCCTAATCTAGCAGTGAGCCTTTGTAATCGGTTTTGATATTCTCTATATTGTGAGCTAATCCTCATCATGGTTTTTCCCTTATTAGTTTTTCCACATAAATCTAGTGTTATTGTGTATGTATGTTGTTTTTCATTTCTCCCTTTGAACTTAATGTTTAATAATTTTAGCAAAGTAAAGGATTTATGATTGATATAAGTTTTGATGGATGTTTTAAATATTAAATTTTCTACATCTGATTGACCCCCCTCTCATAATTGGTATCAAAGCTTGGTTCCTTGGAGAAGAGCTTAACAAATTAAGGTCTAGGATGTTTGGCAAGATCACTTTTGAGTATTTGAAGTTCGATGGAACCAATTATGCTATCTAGAAATACTGATGGAAGAATATTGGGAGTATTGTGGATATGATGTTAAGAAAGGTTACAAGATTCCTTACACTCCTCCTACTAATGGTTCAAGTACAACTAATGAAATCAAGGTGCATGAAGTGAACAATAAGGTGAAGTTCATTTTGAAGAATAGTCTTGCACATTCTGAGTTAATTAAATTTCAAAATATGAAGACTGCTAAAGAAGTCTAGGATGCTATAGAAAAGGCACATAAAGGAGATGAGAAAGTCAAAAAAGAAAAGTTGTAGAATTTGGAGTTTGAGCTCCTGCACATGTCTGAAGATGAGAACATTAAACTCTATGTACAAAGAGTAGATGAAGTGGTTGGTGGAATGCGAGGAGTTGGTGCTACAATAGATGAATCCAAGATTGTAAAAAATATTCTTAGAACTCTCCCTAATGTATACGGTGAAAAGGTATCTGCTATTGAAGAACATATAGGTTACAAGACCTACACTAAAAATTAGTTAGTGGGAACTCTGACAACTTATGAGTTGAGAAAGATGAATTTGAGAAATTGATCCAAATCAGAAACTGCTTTCAAGTCTACAAGAGTGGAAGATCTAGATGAAGAAATCCCAGATGAAGTAGAAGGTAACTTTGTGAGAAGGATGAAGAAAGGATTTGGAGAGTATGAAGGTAAGTTACCCTTTAAATTCTTTAGTTGTGGAGGAATAGGTCATTTTGCTTCAAGATGTATGGAGAGAGCTAAGAGGAACAAACAAATAAATGAGAGAAAACAAAGGTAAAAAGATCAACAAAGCATATTTTATGAATGAGGATGCTAGTATTTCTGATGAAGAATCTGATTATGGAGATCCTAATGACAATGAATGCTTGTTATTGGCTATAAAAGATTAACCTAATTTTTCTAATTCTGAAAAATAGGTGAAAGAATCTCCTCCAAAGAAAGAGAAAGATAAAGGTACTATAATATTTGTACTACATGCTAAATAGGAAAATAACTATTGGGTTGTTGACAGTGGCTATTCACATCACATGACCAGTGACAAGAGTAAGTTCGTTAAACTTGAAAAATGTGATGGAGGCTTAGTTATGTTTGGAGATGATACTGGTGCTAAGATTTGTGGGATATGTTCAGTAAGTTTTGATGGAAAGAATAATACTGATGATGTCTACTATGTGAAGGGTTTATGGCATAATCTTTTAACTGTTGGACAAATGTGTAGTAAGGGATATAATCTTGTGTTTAAGGATTAGAGGTATGAAATTAGGAAAGGATCTAGAACAATGATTGCTACAATAAATAAGTCTAAAGGAAATATATATCAACTTAATGGTGCAGATGGATGTTGCTTTATGACTCAAATTAATGACAGTTGGTTATGGAATTGAAGAACGTGTCATATGAATTTTGATAATCTGGTGAGGATTAGTGCAATACAAGTCATGAGAGATTTACCAAAGATTACAAAGCCTATTAATGTCATTTGCATGAATTGCTAGTTTGAAAAGAATGCAAGAAACAACATCAAATCGAAGGAACAATCTAATACCAGACTACTAAATTTAATTCATATAGATCTTTGTGGTCCTACAAGAGTGAGAAGTCTACAAGGTGAAAGGTACTTTATGATTTTGATTGATGATTACTCTAGGTATACATGGGCTACATTTCTTAGAGAGAAATATGATGCATTAGATAGATTCAAGACATTCAAAGCTATGGTTGAGAATGAAGTGAATTTGAGAATAAAATGCTTAAGGTCTAGCAGAGGTCATCAATTCACCTCCCATGAGTTTAATATGTTTTGTGAGGTTCAAGGAATAGAGAGACATTTATCTACACTGATAACTCCTCAACAGATTGGAGATGTTGAAAGGAAGAACAAAATGATTCAAGAAGTTGTTAGATCAATGATGATTGAAGCTGGTCTACCAGAACTCAACTAGAGAGAAGCCATTCATACTACTATTTATGTGTTCAATTGAATTCAAGCAAGAGAAAGAAAAACTAAGACCCCCTATGAGCTATGGTGTGGAAGAAATCATACTATTAGGTATTTCAAGGCATTTGGAAGCAAATGTTATATTAGACAGGATGAAGAAAATTTAGGAAAGTTTGATGCTAGAAGTGATGAAGGTATTTTTCTTAGATATTCTACAAAGAAAAGCTTATAGATGTTTCAATAAAATATCAAGGAAGATTGTAGAAAGCACAAATTTCAAGGTTGATGAAGCAATGAAGAATACCATTGAAGTTGATGGATATGTATTTGATGAACCTAATTGCATAAGAATTAAAGAAGTTATGGAAGAACAGGAAAGGGATGAGCAAGAGAAGAAAAATGAAGAAAAGCAAGAAGAAGCTCTGGTGGTGTCCCCTAAGACACCTAAATATGTATAGAGAAATGATTCAGATAGTCAGATCACTGGAGACAAAATCAAAGGAGTATGGACAAGAAGCAGAGCTACTACTGGTGAAGTTATTTTTTTGTTTACTTTCTAAGATTGAACCTAAGACTATAAGTGAAGCATGTAAATAT
>VDFB02346842.1:0-82721 GCA_007258455.2 Sequoia sempervirens | reverse complement strand
AAGTTCTTTTTGTTTGTATGTCGTTTTTCTTCAGCGGTGTTTAGTATTTTTTTGGCTATAAATTAACCGTTCATCAAAATTTGAAATAAATTACATTTTTGAAACTAGACTCCATTCTACAATTTAAAAAATAATTTAAAAAAAAAATCTATTAGTTTCAAAAAAATTGAGGGGGAGCATGGCCAAAATTCTGCTTTTTAGGAAGTGCCCACTTAGAAAATTAATAAAAAATCAAATATTCATTAAAAAATTATCAGAAAATATCCAGTCCTTACTACATACCTAAGTTACAAGATTCGAATTCGAATTCGAATTCGGCAACAATGAAATTCGGATGAAATTCGGCAAGGAAAAAATTTGAAAAGTATAAAATTCGGATCAAATTCGCCTTATGTAAATTTTTTTTTTTTTTAATAAATATAAGTAATATATCCATAAAATTGTTTAAATAGTTTAACATTGATAAATAGATTTGAAATCATTACAAAAAGATGACACATTTATAAAATATAAACCATAAGAAACATGTGAAATCACGTTTGCGAATATGTTCTTTTGTCAAAAAGGTACAATAACAACCAAGACTTTAGAACTTCAAAAAAGCTCCAAGTCATCAAGAGCACTTGGCTGAGATGCTAAATCATCATCATCTGTATCACTGCTCAATTCATCATCTAGAAAGTCAGGCTCATCTGCAACTGGCATTGCTATGTCTTCAAAAATTTCTTGTGAGGAAGAGTTCTTTGCTGCTTTGTTCATGAATAATTTTAAATTGCTGCGAACATAGACAAGATCTCCCAACTTTCCAGACAACAATTTATTCCTTTTTTTGGAATGGATGTGTTCAAAGCAACTCCAGTTCCTCTCACAAGCCGATGAACTTGCTCCCTGACTCAAAATGCGAACAGCAAACTCTTGTAGCTCAGGAGTTTGTCCTCCATAGTCCAACCACCATCTATATCCAGGTATACGTGCCAAGTCATATTTGGCTGCTGCCATTCCAAACATCCCTTCTCCTTTCTTGTATTCCCAACATTGATCTCTGATTAGTGCTGAAATTGTTGCATTTGATGCATGCTTTTGAATGGCTTCAAAAAGCCCTCCCATAATTTCAGAATCACCTTTTCTATTAATAGAAAACAACTTAGGCTCTAAAAAACAAGCTGCTGCATGTAAAGGTGTGTGCATCATTTTCCATCTACAATCAACTGTCTCCCATATCTCCATGTATTCTGCTTCTACATTGTTTAGTGCTTTTTGAATAGATTCCTTACAACGGTCCATGCTTTCATAAAGCATGCCAAGGCAAGGAGTGTCACCATCAACCATACGAAGCACGTCAACAATTGGTTCACATATAATCAAAACTTTTGCTGCACTTTCCCAAAAATTGCTATTTAGAATAATTTGCTCTATGTTCTTCCCCTTAGGACCTTTTGAAAGCACAGAATTTTCCCACTGATTGGAACAAATAACAGCCCTCAAAGCTGCTTTTTCTTCAACCACTCTTTTCAAAGTGATATAAAATGATGCAAATCTTGTTTCACAAGGCCTCAACAACTCCTTGGATGCATGCTGCCTATAAAGACTCAATGTGAGACGATGATTCCGTATGAAATTTGCAATTGCTCTCCCTCTATGAATAGCTTCATGTACCCATGGGAATTTAGCCAAGTCATGAAGCAGCAAATTGAGACAATGTGTTGCACATGGGCTCCAATATATTCTTGGGTACTTCTCTGTAATCAGTTTCCCAACTCCCACACAATTTGCTGCACTATCAGTTACAACTTGAACCACATTTTCCACCCCTACTTCAAGAATGGCTTCCTCTAATATTTGGAAAATATACTCAGAAGTTTTTTTGCGGTTCATGGTGTCAATCACTTTCAAAAACACAACACCATCAGGAGAAGACACCAAAACATTAATCAATGGCCTTTGACATATATCTGACCATCCATCACTCAATATAGTGCAACCTGTTTCATTCCAAGAGGCTTTGACATCAACTAATTTCTCAGTCACTCTATCTTTTGACCTCTGCAAAAGAGTTGTCCTAAAAGCCTCTGAAGTTGGGGGTGTGTACCCTTTGCCAAACTCTGCAACTTTTTGAATTGCATTACGAAAATGCGGATTCCTTGCAACATTGAATGGAATTGCACTTGAGTAAAACAAATCAGCTAAGGCATCATCCACCTGTTGTTTCTCTACTGGTTTCCAAAAAGTGTTCAAGGTTCCACTCTCTTTTGATTTACCCACATGCCTAGGTAAGGTGGAAGAGGAAGACATGATAGATGCTGTGTGTCTAGACTGAGCCATTTCCTCTTCTATTCTCTGCTTTTTTTGTGCATTCTTCATCTTTCCTACAATTGAAGAGGACTGTTCTTTCTCTAAAGCAGCTCTCATTTCTGAGGTAACGTTTGGACATGCTTCAACACCTCCTCCTGCACCCCCTGAAATACCAAGTAAATGGTCCATTGCCCTTGTCAAACCTCCAGTAAAAGGTTTGTGACACTTGTTGCATGTGAGACTTGTACCATTGCGAGTGACATATTTCCATGCCTCGGCAGTTGATTTCTTGGGAGCCATAAAGTAACAATCTGTATGTTTAAAAGACAAAATATGAATTTTAGTTTTATAATACAAATGAAAATAATGTAATCGAATAAATGCAAATGCCAGACAATATTCATCATACAACTATGACTGCGTACATAAAATTCTATGACTGCATACAGCTGCAGCATGTAGGTGAGCAGACAAATAACTGAAAAAAAATTGTCATATACACTTGTAATTTTGTAAAGAATATAGTAATTTTTTATTTTAATTTTAATTATTAAAACTAACAACATAAAATAAATATATATTAACTTTTTATTGTAATTTTTAAAAACTGAATACTAAAATTGAGATAATATTAAATTTCTATATATTAAATATAAATTTAATACAAATAAAATAATAAAATATTTAATATTCCACATTTTATTAAATATTAAATACTTAATAGTTAATAACTTAATATATATAAAATATATACAATATTAAAAAAATTAATTTAAATCTACCTGAATAAACACATTAATTTAAATCTACCTGAATAAACACAGAATTAAATATAATATTAATAAAATAATAAAAACTATATAAATATTATATGAATATCTAATAATTAATATTAATAAAATAATCAAACCCTAATATTAAATCTAATTTTAATAAAATAAAAATTAAGAAAGCAAACAGAAATAAATAATACAATATTAAATAAATTATAAAACTATGAAAATATAAGAAACCCTAAAATTTTCGTCAAAAAAAAATCATGAAATTATGAAACAAACAAAAAAAAAATCGCCTACCTTGCAAGTTGCAGTTGCAGAGAAGAGTGAAGATTTGAAGCAAGTCGAGCAGAAGAGTGACGATTTGAAACACGACTTGCAAATTGGAGGCGGCGGCTTCAAACCCTGACGCGATTTGCAGAGGAAACGAGCTTCAAACGCACGCGATTTGCAGAACGCGGCTTTCAGGCGACCTTATAAAGCTTCTAAATTCATGCGAAAACCTTCTAAACTCATGCGAAAACCGTCTTTTTCCAGATCGCGTTTTTCAGACTGAGAGACTTCGCGGAAATGACAGACGCGGAATTGCTTAAGCGCGGCTACGTATTTATCAAAATATTCAATCGAAACCCTAAACGAAAAACGCTTTTTAAGATTTTTTTTTTAATAAATACGAATTTCAACGAATTTCAACGAATTTTGACGAATTTCATTGGTTTTCTATAAATTTGACGAATTCTGAATTTCATGGCTAAAATTCGGCGAATTCTGTGACATAGCTACATACTATTATCTAACTTTTGACCGGAGCGATTTTAAAAATACTACAAAAAAGTCCACCGTGCTCGGGTCACACAAGAGTTGCTATGTTATGTTTTTCTGACAGAAACAACAGCAATTTGTGTGTCCCTCTTTTGAACCCCTTAATCTCAACCATTTTCAAAATAAATTAATAGTTTAGAAAGTAGACTTGGAGCACTGCTGTCCTTGTTTTTGTTCCATCAAAAAATTTTGAGTGTAGCTATCCTCAATTTCACGTCCAAAGTCAGTATTTCCTAATTTCAGAAAAAAAGTGGCCACTTAAGCCTCTTTTTTGGGAACCATCTTGGTGCACTTACCCCACCTTAAGTTATGAAAATTAATATTAAAAATAAATAAAAATTATGATGGAATAATGGGAATTACATATTATGAAGTAATGTATTATTAAGTATAAATAAGTCATTTAAGACGATATTCATGCATTCATGACTACATGAATATCCCCTTTTCATATTCCAAATATAATTGAGTAAAACAAGTACACTATTATTGGGTTGATCAAGTCCAATAATAAAGTACTTGTGAAGTTATTTAAAAAAAATTATGTGAAGCAACATGATGAGATGCACCTAAATCAATAACCCATTCAAAAAGGTTTAGAAACATTCAAACTACATGTAAAAGCACGTCTAGATTGATCACCATTGTTATGAAATTGTTGATTATTTTGATTCATAGGCTTTTTCTCAATTTTTTTTAAAACAAGTATTTTGCCAATGACCATGTAGAAACCCTAGTTTCCCCGTTTTCTCTGAATCTGACTGTTTTTATGATTTTTGAAGGTTTTTGGTTTTTTTTGACTGTTTTGTGGTTTTTGAGCATAAATGCAATAATGCGATTTTGCAAGAAATAGAAAATAAATTCTATAAAAATTAATCAACTCTGGAAACAATAGTATCTAATGCAAATACGGATGCCAGCCTATTAATTACTCTTCTGAGACGATTACAATAAAGATCCAATGACATGCAATCTAAAAAGCAATGATTTTTATTAAAGAACCTGGTATTAGCAGCAAACTGGAAATAACCAGATCTGGTACGGCTGCAATAAATGAACCCTTCTCTCTCTGTCTAATGCTTGCAGAATGATCCAGACACTGAGGCGCCTCCTAGAATGAAGATAGAGAACTAGAGTGAAAGGCGTTTTGCACAAGATGTAAGTACAGCCTGAAGATGAAGAAGTACAGCCTGCAGCAAAAGTACTGCCCTGTCACAGCAACAAGTACAATGGTACGGCCTCTTGGAAACAATGTCCAGACTCCAATATAATATGCGCTTTGATGAAGGATGACTACTGGATGAAAACCTAATAAAAACTCTGAAGGTAAAAGATCTCTGAATGCTCTGTAATTTCTTCTGGATGAAGAAATTCCTCTGCCTGGCAATAAATCGGATGATATTTCACACCCTCTGAATCGTTTTCACTGGAGATGGCTCGTTCCCCAATGCTTTGAGACTGAAACCCTTGGCTTCCGTGCTCTTGACAAAACTTGATCAATTTTCAATAAACAATGATATAATGGGCTCGAATTCCAATGCAAAACCTTATACTTCTTGAAAAGTGCGATTTCCTTAATAATAGGGAGCATTAAAAGAATTTGACTTCTTTTGTTTAATTTCTCAATAGTCTCTAGCCAAATTTTTAATTATAAAATATAATCGTCAAATGGCCCCTTTCCATGATGGGCGACCCCTTCATCAAAATCACTTAAGTCATAATATTAAAATATTACAACTTTATATTATATGCTCCAGTTTAATTAATATTTAATTAATTCAATTAAATATTAATATCTCTTTCAATATTCACCCGATGCACGAACCGTCTGAAGCTGACGACTAAGGAAGTGATTCTGCACGTGATCAATCCATACTGCTAAAAATAGCAGGGGTCCCACGCTGAGTGCCAAATACTGCTAAAAATAGCAACTCAGGCTAGAAGTGTCCGAATGAGCCCGAACGAAAGCCAACTGATCAAATACTGACAACTGAAGTTGAGTCAAGCTCCATCAAGACCCTCTATCCATCCCATCAGCCTACGAGGGTCGCATAATAGGCTAATCCTGTGCTTTGAGAGATGTCAACTAGAAGGGGACATGACAGTCCGCCCCTCCTGAAAATTGCTTGTCCTCAAGCAATCTCAACTCCGGATGCTGCAGAATATCCTTCGCTCTCCCATGTAGCATCCTCAACAGGAAAATCTCTCCATTTCACTAAATATTCCCTGATAGTCCTCCTACGCAACTGTCTCTCTCGGTACTCCAGGATAGACTCAGGTACTAAAACAACTTTCCCTCATCATCTAAGGGAGGTAGAATTGCAGACGGTACCACACGATGTCCCAACGCCTTCTTGAGACGTGATACATGAAAAACATTGTGTACCCTGCTCTCTGCTGGAAGCTCAAGCTCATAATCCACCTCTCCAACTCGCCTCAGGATCCTGAAAGGACCGTAATACCGTGGCTTAAGCTTCTCTGACCCACTCTTCCTAAGAGTGGACTGACGGTAGGGCTGCAGCATAAGATAAACCATGTCACCCACCTCAAAATGCCTCTCCGTCCTCTTCTGATCTGCATACTGCTTTTGCTGATTCTGTGCCTTGGCGATATTTTCCTTGAGAGCCCTCATAGTATCCTGACTCTCCTGCAACAAGTCTCCAGCACTCAGCACTCTACTGTCACTCAGTAGCAAATCCAGAAAACTCGGCGCCTCATACCCGTACAACGCCATAAAAGGGGACATCTGAATAGTCATGTGGAATGTCGTGTTGTAGCAATACTCGCACAAATGAATCCACTTGACCCATGCCTTCTGCTGCCTTGCAATATAATTTCGGAGGTAACCTTCCACCCACTTATTCACAATCTCCGTCGCCCATCGGTCTGCGGGTGGTAACGGTGCTTGGTGTAAGCTCGGTCCACAAAGTCTGAATACCTCCTGCCAGAAGTGACTCAAGAACCAACTATCCCTGTCGCTCACGATGCTCCGAGGCAACCCATGTAGTCTGAATACCTCATGAAAGAAGACCTCTGCTACCTGTGTAGCTGTGTAGGTAGTGGTAATCGGAAAGAAGTGGGCATACTTCGTTAGCCGATCCACAACTACATATATGCAATCTCGCCCCTGGGCTTTAGGCAAGCCCGTAATGAAGTCCATCGACAGGCATTCCCACTTCCTGTCAGGAATTGGAAGTGGCTGCAATAAACCTGCTGGGTACGTGTTCTCCTGCTTGTTCTGCTGACAAACAGGGCACTCACGCACGTATTGAAGAACATCTGCCTTGAGTCCTTTCCATGTGAATCTCTCCCGAATCTGTCTATAGGTTTTGAAATACCCGGGATGTCCTGCTGTAGGCACGTCATGAAAGGCTCGCATGATAATGTTCTTCACCTCTGACCCTGGGATCAAATATATCTTGTTTTTGTAAATGATCAAGTCATTCACAAGCATGTACCTGATATCAATCGTTGTTCTCTCAACAATGCTGGAGGCCCAAGTATCCTTGGCGTACTCTGCCACAATCATATGCCTCCAATCCTCTAAAATGTGAACCATAGAGCTCAAATATGGCCTGCGTGAAAGAGCATCAGCTACTACGTTCTGTGCACCTTTGATATACGAGATATCAAAGTCATATGCCTGCAATTTACTGACCCACTTCTGCTGACGATCATTGAGATCTCGCTGCCCCAAGAAGTGTCTCAAACTGTTATGGTCAGTTTTGATGAAAAATTTGCTGCCAACAAGATACTGCTTGAATTTTGCTAAGGCATGCATGATAGCGAGCATCTCCTTATCATATATGCTATAAAGTCTCTCTGGCCCTCTGAGCTTACGGCTCTCATACACAATCGGGTGCTTGCCCTGCATAAGCACTGCACCAATGCCCTCACCTGATGCATCGCACTAAAGCTCAAAAGGCTTCATAAAGTCTGGTAGTGCTAAAATAGGGCATGTAGTCATCAACTCCTTAAATCTCTCAAAACATTCCTGTGCCTCAGGAGTCCAAATAAATGCACCCTTCTTTAGTAAATCTGTCATAGGGGCTGCATGTCGTGAATAACCATTCACGAATCGGCGGTAGAACCCACACAAACCTAGAAACCCTCTCAACTGTGTCAGGTTTGCCGGTGTAGGCCAGTCAATAATGGCACGGATCTTTTCAGGATCCATCCGCACTCCATCTGCACTGATAATGCGACCTAAATATAACAATTCGGTCATCCCCAAGTCACACTTGGATTCCTTGGCGTACAAGGACTCCCTCTCAAGAATACTCAACACAGTCTCCAGGTGAGCCAAATGCTCCTGCCAAGTCTTGCTGTAAATAAGGATATCATCGAAGAAGACCAATACGAATCTCCTCAGCAGTGAATGAAAAACCTTGTTCATCGTGGACTGAAATGTAGTTGGCGCATTAGTGAGCACAAATGGCATCACTACAAACTCGAAGTGCCCACAATGACATCGGAAAGCAGTCTTCTCTATGTCCTGCTCGTGAACCCTGATCTGATGATACCCCGACCGTAAGTCTATTTTAGTGAAGTAACATGCACCATGGAGCTCATCAATAAGCTCGTCTATACGCGGTATCGGATACCTATTTTTGATCGTCCTATTATTCAGGACTCTGTAGTCAATACACATGCGTAATGTGCCATCCTTCTTCTTTACCAACACAACTGAAGAAGCGAATGGTGACTTGCTAGGCCGAATGTGACCCATAGCAAGTAACTCCTTGATCGTTTTCTCGATGTCATCCTTCAGCCGCTTAGGATGTCTATAGGGCGTAATCATAATGGGCTTAGTGCCCTCCTCAAGCTCAATAATATGCTCGATGCCCTTGTCTGGAGGTCTCCCTGGTGGAATATCACTGAATACCTTATCATGCTTGACTCTCAACTGCTGAATGTCTGGATGATACTCAGGCTTCTGCTGTCCCTCCTGTATAGGTGCTAAAGTGCACTCGGCAGCCCACTCTACCATGTCGTGTCGCATGAGCCTCTCCATCCGACGAAAAGAAATTGTTTTGATGTTGCTGTCCCGTATTGCCTTTAGGATGTGTGTCTTCCCATCAACATCAAAACGGATCTCCATGTCCTTGAGACGAAGAGTGACTTCCTCAAGTGAATGAAGCCACTTCATGCCCAAGACCAAATCAATGTCTCCCATGTTCACTACGTAGTAATCAGCCTTGAACTCATAATTGTTCAAGCGTAAAGGGAGATCCTTTATCATGCGTTCACACCTAAGAGTGTACCCATCGGCCACCTTAACCCTGATGCCTTCGAACTCCTCAGTGATGAGTCCGCGTTTTTCAACAAATCTAGCATCTATGAAATTGTGTGTGGCTCCTGTATCAAGAAGGGTAATGATCCTCTGTCCTGCCAACACTCCACAAATCCTGAATGAGCCCTCCTGCTGAATGCTAGATAAGCGTGCCTCCTGTATCTGAAGCTCTAACTCTGTCTCTGCCTTAGGCTCTGAAGCCTTTGCCTCTGACTCCTCAGAGCTCTCCTGCTGTTCGGAATTCTCTGATTCCGAATCCTCACAATACGCCCACATCACTCGATTTGCCTTGCCCTTAGGCCTCAAAGGACAATCGTGGTTGGCGTCATAGGGACCTTTGCAGTAGAAGCAAAGCTTCTTCCTGCGTAGATCGTTAAGGGCCTCTCGATCCAAAGGTGGTGCTGTTGATTTACCCTTCGAATCGTTCTTAGAATCTGATTTTTCTTTGTTAAAATCAGACTTCTCTCTGTTTCTGTTAAAACCCTTATTGTCCCTGAAAGAAGAAGAACCTCTGGAGTTGAATCTACTGGAAGGTGCTGCCAACTCCATACTACGTGCCTTCTTCATCGCTTCCTGTAATGAAGGAGGATCAAAGGCTTTGATCCAACCTCTCAAGGGCTCTGTCAAACCCTCCATGAAGAGTACCACAAGTCATCTCTCTGAAATATTCAGAACCATAACTGATAACTTCTGAAAGTCACCAATATACGACTCCAAGCTGCCACTCTGTCTAAGCTGAGCCAAGTCTCTAAAGTAGGATTCTGGATCCTTCCTGTCAAACCGCTCCACCAACCTGTCAACAAACTCCTGATATGACGTGATCCGGTCATGCTGTAGTGTCACCATCCCGTGGTGCCACCAGTCGTAAGCTACTCCCTCGAGATGAAGTGTCGCATATCTGATAGCATCTCTCTCAGCCATCGGGTGCAATATGAGGAATGTATCTAGCTTACTAATCCATGCCTGAGCTGTGACCTTGCCACTACCGTCGAACATCGCTAGATTGAGTGTTTGTAGCATGTTTCAGGTCATTGTTTTGTTGTCTAGGTCTCCAATCCTGTCGACCTCTGTGATGCTCTCTCCTCTGCGTAACAAATCTGTCAAAAGAGATCCTCTCTCTAACCTCAGGTGGTACTAACTCCCACTCCTCGTTCGCTGCCATAAGTGTGTTTGCGAACAACTCCTCGTGCTCCTCACCTGCCATAGCCTCATCGGCCTCCTGTCTCACAAAAGTAGGCCTAGTGGGCCTGTCTGCTGTCCGAGAAGCAGTCCTAGGTGCTCTTCATGAACCTGCATCACTCCTGTCATCGTCACGATGTGGTGATGGTCTCCTCGGTGTACCCAATCTCTGAAGTGCTACTATCAACTGCTGCAACACATCATTTGACTGCCGTTGACTTGCTCGTAAATCTCTAAGAGCGAGTAGAACCTCCGCATCGTCCTGATCCCTAGGGTTTTGAGGGATCTCTGTTCTAGGTACATCTGTTCTGTCAGCCATATCTCCCGGTTGCCTAACCAAACCCTGTTGCCTGTCAATCAAAGCTCGCCTGTGTGTGTAATACCTGTGTGACCCAACCTGTTCTGGCTGCATAAGACTGCTAAACCCTCAGGATGGCAGGATTTAGCTCTGATACCACTGTAGAATCACTAGTTTCCCCGTTTTCTCTGAATTTGATTGTTTTTATGATTTTTGAAGGTTTTTGGTTTTTTTTGACTGTTTTGTGGTTTTTGAGCATAAATGCAATAATGCGATTTTGCAAGAAATAGAAAATAAATTCTATAAAAATTAATCAACTTTGGAAACAATAGTATCTAATGCAAATACGGATGCCAGTCTATTAATTACTCTTCTGAGACGATTACAATAAAGATCCAATGACATGCAATCTAAAAAGCAATGATTTTTATTAAAGAACCTGGTATTAGCAGCAAACTGGAAATAACCAGATCTGGTACGGCTGCAATAAATGAACCCTTCTCTCTCTGTCTAATGCTTGCAGAATGATCTAGACACTGAGGCGCCTCCCATAATGAAGATAGAGAACCAAAGTGAAAGGCGTTTTGCACAAGATGTAAGTACGGCCTGAAGATGAAGTACGGCCTGCAGCAAAAGTACGGCCCTGTCACAGCAGCAAGTACAATGGTACGGCCTCTTGGAAACAATGTCCAGACTCCAATATAATATGCGCTTTGATGAAGGATGACTACTGGATGAAAACCTAATAAAAACTCTGAAGGTAAAAGATCTCTGAATGCTCTGTAATTTCTTCTGGATGAAATTCCTCTGCCTGGCAATAAATCGGATGATATTTCACACCCTCTGAATCGCTTTCACTGGAGATGGCTCGTTCCCCAATGCTCTGAGACTGAAACCCTTGGCTTCCGTGCTCTTGACAAAACTTGATCAATTTTCAATAAACAATGACATAATGGGCTCGAATTCCAATGCAAAACCTTATACTTCTTGAAAAGTGCGATTTCCTTAATAATAGGGAGCATTAAAAGAATTCGACTTCTTTTGTTTAATTTCTCAATAGTCTCCAGCCAAATTTTTAATTATAAAATATAATCGTCAAATGGCCCCTTTCCATGATGGGCGACCCCTTAATCAAAATCACTTAAGTCATAATATTAAAATATTACAACTTTATATTATATGCTTCAGTTTAATTAATATTTAATTAATTCAATTAAATATTAATATCTCTCTCAATATTCACCCGATGCACGAACCGTCTGAAGCTGACGACTAAGGAAGTGATTCTGCACTTGATCAATCCATACTGCTAAAAATAGCAGGGGTCCCACGCTGAGTGCCAAATACTGCTAAAAATAGCAACTTAGGCTAGAAGTGTCCGAATGAGCCCGAACGAAAGCCAACTGATCAAATACTGACAACTGAAGCTGAGCCAAGCTCCATCAAGACCCTCTATCCATCCCATCAGCCTACGAGGGTCGCACAATAGGCTAATCCTGTGCTTTGAGAGATGTCAACTAGAAGGGGACATGACAGACCATCCTTATTACAATAAGTGCAATGTGGTCTCTTAGAAGAGTTAAACTCTCTAGGATCATTGCCATTATTATAATGAGGTTTGGAATTATAATGTTGTTGTTTAGAATGAGGTTTAAAATTTTGCTTATGCTTAGACAAACTGAATCCGTACATAGGTTGCTATGAAGAACGCTTAAATCTGACACTTGTAGCACCTTGAATCCTCAAATGCATGAAGAAATCGCCATGTTTTGAGCTCTGAATGATACGACTTGCTCAAGAATGAAGAAATAAGTATGACTTTTGTCTTTAAATAAATAAAATTCATTTAAAATTTGTCCATCTTCTCAAACTCAAAGCGCACCTCTTAATTTGGTAGTTAACTGAGCCTCAAATTAGGGCGCATGCTTAACTAAGTCTTCAAAATGAATGCCTAGAATGTGATTGGCTATGAACTGAAGCTTAAAATGCATGAAAATGATGCTTTAATAGAGTGCCACTTTTAACTTTAGTTGAACTGCCCATACAAATCAGTTAAACTTGTGCATGCAAGTCAGTTAAGTGCACATGCAAATCAGTTAACTTAACATGCAAATTAGAACTCAACATCCTCTTCAGTTAACTGAACATGCAAAGGCATGCACATTGCAAATGAACTGAACTTCTAAAAATAGCAACTCAAAATGAACTTCAGTATCTTCTGCGTGCAACCCAGAAATCGTTCAGTTAAACTAAAGTTAGAAACCCTAATTAGGGTGCACCAGTCAACTTGTTTTGAAAAGTCAACTTTGACCCTCAAGGCATTTTTCAGACTTAGCCAATTTTAATGAAAATTTGGATTTTGATCCTCGCCGGAGCCTCTGTTCGCACACTGATTCTGGATGACTGACAAGCCTAATTGACTGGCTGACGATTGCAACGGATAGCAGAGTTGAAATTGACGAGATCATCCCTTGGGTCTGAAACCACAAAACTGAGATCTAAAGGCTCAAAAATCCAAGCGCCCTTTTCAAAAACTGCTCTTTGACCTCAGACAGCCATTTTTTCATCGTTTTCATCTTACGAAGGTAAACTTGATTCCTCTGTATCTCACATTCGGCAAACTTTCAGGACTGACACACTGGTGCAACGCGGAGCTGAATCCATTTCATAAAACAACTGCAAAGGCACATTTCTTTAGAAAACATCATCTGAGGGGTGAAAATCAAGGGCGCCTTTTTCAAAAGGTGCTCTTTTTTCTCTAGAGAGTCATTTCTGGAACTGACCATAATATCACTAAAACACCGACTGCAGGCTAACAAGTCATCTTCTAATCTGACGGAGACAGGCAACGAATAGCTGAACGTAACACGGACAAGCTGAATATCTGAGATCACCAATAAGAAGGCATTAAAGGCTTCAAAAGCTCAAGCGCCTTTTTGAAAATGTGCTCTTTTGCTTTTCCCCTGACATTTTGACCAAGATTTAACCCCAGGTTTGACCTCCGGCTCAGGCAACCCAGCAACTCAGATTCACCCACTGACGAATGCGTTGCGAAGCCTAAACAAATGTGAGACAAACATCTCGGGTCGCAATTATTCAAAAACCTTCATTTGACACCTCAAAAAGATGGGCGCCTTTTTGAAAAGCTACTCTTTTTGTCAGTGTTAGCCAATTTTGTCGTTCCTCTCATTTTCTGCTATATCTTCCGTAACTTGCACGAAACAGGTCTGTTTGATAAGCTTAATAGCCCGTTGCGAAGCTGACGTGATACCAAACAAATGTCTGCTGGAGGTGACAAACCCTAAAAACAAGATCTGAGCCCCTCAAAGATAGGGCGCCTTTTCACTTCAGATTTTCACTTTTCTTGAATTTCCTCAGTAGCAGACTGACATGAAACTGACATAAACTCCATATTTAAAAAGTACAAAAATGACCTTCTGACATCACTTTAACAAGATTAAGACTCAATTTAAGCAAAATGCCTTAGTGAAGCAAAAAATTTGGTTTGGTTACAACAAATAGCAATTATGAGTATCACTGTTTTTGTAATATATATATATATATATATATATATATGTATGTATGTATGTATATATACACACATATACATGTATATATGTACATACATATACATACATACATACATACATACATACCTGTATTGACACTTGGCGAAAAATAGTAATGCCTTACTGGCTTACTTGAACCTCCAACCCATACTCATCCATATACTAGGACTGACAGCTTAGCTGAACATATGTTTCTATTCCGTTGGAATACTTAAAGCATTTATGGACATTATTGTGGTTTCCTCCTCTCTTTCTTGTTTCTTAGTTTTGTAATAAACTCATAATATTCCTAAAGTTTGAGTTCTGAATTAAAATGATTTTTCCTCGCATTGAGATGATTGCCACTGGGCTTGTCATGCACAACTATAACATCCTGAACATGGCAATTTTTTCAAATCTTTTGTTTTGTAAAATATCCAATGAAATCTGTCTTTCTGATGGAGGTGAAGAAATAATTCAATCATATATGACATTCTATACAGAGATGGACTCATAAAAAATCGTTGCAGTTTGCTACAGTCCCTTTGACATTACCGTTGTTTTAAGAAATTTATAAGTGCATATCAAATACATTTTGTTGATTTTCTTGAATCTCTCTTTGATTTGAAATTTAATGGATACAGGTGCATAGCTGTGACAACCACACTTTCAGAGGAGATGCTTACACAGGCAGGATCTTCACTAGTCAGAAGGGACATAGGCAGCATTTCGCTTAATGACATTTTGAACAGTAGAAGAACTGGTGATTAGAGCATAACCAATGTGATTTGCAATGTTATAATGGTCGCTTCAAGGACACATCTATATCAAGTCATTTTTGTTTGCCCTGACCTGGATATATTTAATGACTATTGGCCATTGGGGCAAAATTTATAAGTGTCATGTAAATTTGGACTACTGAATGGTTGTAAACTTGTCAGCCATATCAGGAATAATTTTCCCAAAAGATTCAAGGTTCAATTGCTAGTGCTTTTTATTCTTGTAATGAATCCATTTTCTAGTTGAATTAAAAACTCATGATCATGTATCAGACTCAGACGTTTGGGGTTCTCTGCATACAATATTTTGATTATGAAACCGAATCTGCAATCTTATCAGTACAGCATTTGGAATTTCATTTCTCTCTTCAGAGTTTTTGAATGTTTAAATGAGTACAAGCTGAAGACCTTAATGCATCCAAGGAGAAACAACTAGAATGAAATTGTTTACATTCTCTCAAGATTTCTGACTATGGAAAGTTATTGCAGATGAGAAGATTCATGTTGGAAACCAGTTGGAAATTGAACAGAAGTCTTCAGCAGAAGGAAGCAGTGTTGTAGATATTCCATATGTAGAATTGTTGCTCAATGGAGAAATATCATTGCCTGGAGGGTAAGATACAACATCAAATTACAACCAGAAAGTGGTTAAAAGAAAATCAGTATCATATGCTTGAAGAAATATAATAGGCATGACCATGTCTTCTCCATGATCATCTCTTCATAGAAATAGTAATGGTACACCTTATTTATTGTGAAAATTTACCATTCTTGTGTATTTGCTAGCAAGCATGTAGCAATCTATTGAACCATTTTTAATATTTGGTGGCCCAAACATTTGTTAATTTTTTCTTCTTATTGTTCTAAGATAGAATTAAATTTTCTTAGGTTTCCTGGACTTATCTGAAACTAGTCTCCTTCATATAAACTTTTTGATTTTTCTTTCCTGAATGCCTCTAAATATGCTTGTCCTAATCTATCCAAAATTGGGGAAAATTCAAGCTGATAGAAGTAGCACTTATAAATCTGAAGCCATAGTTCTATGTCTCCAAGTTGATCCCTCTTAAGAGTCTTTTAGTTCATTATAGAAGATCAAAGATATTTTATTAGAAATTAAATGATATACATGCAGGTTTACAAAGTCTTCAAATTGAATGAGTACAAGAGCAAGCACATTTCAAGAGCTTTCAACCAAGCCAAGTCTCACTTCGCCTCTAAACCCAAGGTTGTCCACCCTCCAAGCCTCCTAGTTGTCTATCTTGCCTATATTGAAGGCATTTTTACACAATTTCAAGGGTTCTTAAAAAGGGCCTCCATTGTGCCTTCAAGCCCATTTTGAATTTGAGAAATTGTGTACCCTCTCTCAAAGTCTTGGGAGACATCCTTCTTGATTTAGGAGCCTACAAAGTTGTCTTTTAATGTGGCACAGACTATATAGGTGAGACGGGGCACTTGTTTGGTACTAGAATCAAACAACATGGAGCCAACATTGGGCATGAATGGGTTCTCAAATTGACCCTAGTTGAACACTCCTTTGCAACAAAACACCAAATCTATTTGGAAAACACCCAAGTCTTGGTTAAAGAAAACAACTACTTCAAGAGAAAACTCAAAGAGGCCATAAAAATTAGCAATCACCCCTCTAAACTCAATTGCAACAAAGGGTAGATAATAAGTTTTTCTTAGTAGGCATTGTTGACTAGCCTTAGAAACCACTCCTCCCCCCCTTCTTAACCTCCTCCCCCCCACTTTTTGGCCTTCTCCTAGGAGCTCCTTCCCTTCTCTCATTGGTTCTTCATTTCTTCTCCCTCTCAACCTCTTTTTGGCCAGCCTTTGTCCTTCTATATGTGTTGGCGTTTAAATTCGCACCTTTGGAATGCGTATTTGAAACGGACAGCTATGCACAGATAAACTGCTCTTCAAATTAGGAGGGGAAGCTCCCTCTTGCTGATGGTGTTTGAAAGAAAGTAAACTAAAACTAAGTTGCCTATCTTTTTGATCAGCTTAGAGCACAAGGTTTATTAAACACAAACGCCACAGCTGAGATTTTCTGATTTAAAAAGTTCAACTACGACTAACTTTAAACTAAAGACGTTTCTATCTTCTCAAGTAATATGCAGAGCGAGAGAAGCTAGAAATTAACAAGGTAGATTTCTGACAAAATACTTTAACAAACTCTTTCCCAACAAACATCTACACACTTTAATGTAAGTTGAAATCAAGATCATGAAAGTAGAACATAAATAACGGAAATCTGAGATTTTCGACCAAGGCAAAGGAGGTTCATGATTTTATTACTCAAATTTCTGGAACAAGATTCACTTCTAACATGCCTGGAACAAGAAAATTGCAGCTAAAGAGGCTTGCAATCTTGCTCTTACACAATAGAAACAACAATCACACTAACTCCTTGTTGGCTAAAGAGGCTCAACAATTAGCTATCACAACACAATTGAACAATACTTGAGTAACAAATAGAAGGCACAATAGGCTCAGCGTTTTGTTCTCACTAGCACGGTTCAGAAAAACTAATGAGCCAAGACTCTTATTTATAGATGAGCAGAGGAGTAGGGAACCCTAAAATCTCCTTGCTTTCACAATCTAGGGCTTGCTCAGCAAGCAAGCTTTATTACTAAATTTAGAAAGAAGATAACATCTAACACCTAAGAAAGCAGAAAAAGCAGGGACTGCCAACTATTACATTTTATCTTCTTTCTCTTCTCAAAGAATGGATAAGAATTATTCCAAGAATAGAAAGAAAGCGGGAAAGAAAGCTTCTAGAAGATAGCTGCTTTAAAGCTCGATCACATCCGCTAGGAAGTTAGAAATTGTGTCCCGGTTCGGTGCATCTATGCCATCAATAGCAAAACACCGCTTTTCTAGAATATCTTCAGCATCTGCAACTGACCTAAGGAAATCTTCAACCTCATTGGCCGCTTTCTCGAACTTTGCTGACATCATGGAAGTGTGACTTGGCAGAGTCTTATGTTTTTCTTTCATTCACTTCAGTACAATCTTCTTGTTGTATTTTTCCTTATGCATCTCCCATATCCTCTCACATTCACCCTTTGAGATAGTCACTTCTCGATCATATCAGGTTTCAGACTGCAAATCAATTTGCCATCAACGGATTGAATCTCCCTGGTAGCCGGGTTGTAATGCTTGACGCAAGCGATTACGAACTCGAGACTCTGAACTGATATAGGAATTGACGCTGTTGCGAAGAGTCCAAAGTGTCCCAGGTTCCTGATTGAAGTGTTGCCTGCGCTCTCCAAAGCATGTAGATCGAACACCGACTTGATATGATGCAAATCTGTTTTAGCTATTTTGATGTAGTCATGATAAAGAGCTGATCCAGTCTTGAAAACATTGGGAGTGTACTCCATTTCAAAAAACTTGAAGAATGACTGTAAACTCGCCTAGGTTCTGACAAGTTTTGAGCAATTTCTATTTTTTTAGAATGCTGATTTTCTTGCTCTAACGGACAAAATTTTTGAAAATTATTTTGAGATATGGGTTTTGCTCAGAATTTCGTTGCAAGACAACCCAGATTGTCCGTTTTTGAAATTTTTGACTTTTAACTAAAAAAGCAGCAAACCCTAATTTCTTCAAATTTTCACGAAAAAAGCTGGCACCTGGGTTTTGTTCAGAATATATGAATAGAAACGGACCTAGTTGATTAGATTTGCAAAACATTGATCGCTGATCGAAAAAAGCAGCCAACCCTAGAATTTGAATTTTCTTGAAAAAAGTTGTGATATGGGTTTTTTTCAGAAGGCTGATTGGAAATGACCCAGATGGTTGAAAACTGAATGCATTGAGGTTTTCATTGACATGCAAAATAAAAGCAGCTGCTGCAACTTGATGAAGTACTTGAAAATTTCTTTAGAAGATTGAAGTGAAAAGACCCAGATGATTGAAAATTTGAAAACCTTGGCCTTCTCTTCGAAAAATTTGATCTTATGGAAGAAAAAGCTTGAAAAAGCAAGGGTTTATGCTTGCTGATTTGAAAAATCTGATGAAAAGCTAGCAAATAGGAATTCTTGGATCATGAAAATTCTTCAAACTTGCTGCTCCAACTTTCTCCTCTGGAAGCTACCTGCAAAAATAATGAAAATTACATGAAAGAAAGATGTTAAATAGACTTAGGGTTTTGTTTTTGCTTTGCTTTCTTTTGCTTTTATTCTCAAAAACCCTAAATTAGCTGTTCAATGAACTTGGACGCCTCTTTCTCCTTGCAATTTTGAAACTTCTTGAAAATTTTGAAAATTTTCTAAGGCATGAGAAGATGGGTGCCCTTCTTCACTAGGGGCGCCCACTTTATCCAGTGTCAGTCAAATTTTTGGTATTTTCAACTTTCTGTCATTTTGACCCCCTACTTCGCCTCTGATTTCCCATTTGCAGAATGATCCGATAGGCGAGCTGAAAGATCCATCGTGGAGCCAGACTGATTCTGAGAAGAATGTTCTAGAGGCGTCTCTAACTAAAAACTTCATTTCGGCCTTCGAATTCATGGGAGCCTTTTCCTTCCAGGGGCTCCGAACTTTCACAGTGTTAGCCATTTTTCATGATCTTCAATTTCTTCATTAACTCCTCTTTCACAGATGATCTCGTTGAATTTGGTGACTCGGGCGTCGGATCGACTGATGATTATGCTCATCGCGAAGCTGACGAAGAATTAGGAGGGGTCTTCTGGGATGAATTTTGGACCCTCAAAAGCTTGGGCGCCCATCCTGGCTGGGGGCGCCCAAGTTCACCAGAGTTAGTTTATTTTTCATTTTTCTGTGTTTGCTTCTGAATCTTGTTCTTAGCCTTCGTCAGACCCTCTGTTCGGCGCTTTATATTTGGTGACTGTGACATTCAATTGATGTGTTAGATATCTCGTTGGAAAGCCAGATCGACTGCGAAGAGATCATGTTAGACACACTTCTCTGAATTCATCTGTTAGATACCCTGAAAACTTGGGCGCCCTTCTTCACCTGGGGCGCCCAAACTCACTAGACTTGGCCATTTTAAGTGTTTTTCATCTTCCAGTTTGGAAACCTTCATTCTGTATGTTCGTCTTTGATTTGAATTTGCTGGAGTTTGGACAGTCGGATGTGCTAACGAAGACAAGCATATCAAAGCTGGCTGAACACTGAAGAGATCGAGCATATTTTCAAACCCTAAAAGCTGAATTAGGTGCCTCAAAAAGTTGGGCACCCTTCTTTACCAGGGGCGCCCAAAATCTCAACACTTAATCAATTTTTGATCTTTTTCAAATTCTTCATTTTGACCTCTGTGTGGATACCTCCTGTTCAGCTTCGAACTCCGGATGATTGGATCGCCTGATGACTACACTGTTAAATTCGTTACGAAGTTGGCAGAGAACTGAACAGGTTTGATTTGGATGCACAAACCCTAATTTCGACATTTGATGCCCTAAAAAGATGGGCGCCCTTCTTCACCAGGGGTGCCCAAACTTCCCAGTGTTAGAAAATTTTCTTCATTTTTACCTTTTCTTCCTCATTCTTCGTGCATGTTCATCATTTCATCTTCTGTTGAATGCTCGAGTGTTGAATCTGACACCTGGCAGCTGAATGACCTCCATTAACGACCTCAGAACTCTAGATATGCTTCTAAAAAAGCAGAATAGACCCACTAGGGCAAAACTGACCATTTTGAGATTCTGACTGCACCAACCTGATATGGACGTAATTTGAGCCAATCAAAATCAGTTTGGACCCTGTCGGACCAACTTTCTATTTTTATAAAGTTTTGCTAGTATCCATTTCCAAGAAAACCCAGAAAAACCCAAAAAACGTTACTAATTTTAGAAAATTTCTAAAAATAGCAGTTTTCCTAAAATTTAGGGATGAAAAACTGAGATCTGGGTTTTGTTGTTTAAGCCGCTCTTAGCAGACCCAGATCGTGAGATTTTGAAAATTTTGCATTTTAACCCCTCATGCAAGAACTGCACACCCAAATTTTGACCTTTTTGACTATTTTAACAAGGCTTTTACTCATTTCTTCAAAATGCCTAAGTGCAACAAAAATTTTAATTTTGGGGTACAACAGTATGGAGTCTCCCTGACCCCCCTCTTTTCCCTTCATCTTTCCCCCACTTAGAGCATCACCCATTTACTCCCCAATGAGCCTTTTCTATCTCCTCCGTCCCACTTCTCTCCCATTGTCCTAGGTTACCTTGGCCTCTTGTTAGCCCTTTCTCTTTTTTGTCTCTCTTTCTTAGTTGTTTTTCTAGGTGCTTGGTTGTTCCTTTGGGATTATTTACTAATTCAATCATTGTTTTCCTTGTGCTTGTGTTGCTTATGGGGTGGTAGGTACCTAATCTTATGTTATTTGGTATGTTTGTGTAATTGGCTTCATTTTTGTTTTCTCAATCCCTCTCCATTAGATCCTTTGTTTCTAATTTCCCCTTTTATTTGTTGGGTTTGGTATTTAGATTTAGGTTCTTAGGCACTCTTATATATGTATGTTTCAAAATTGGTTTAAGCATGGGTTTGGTATTTAGATTTAGGTTCTTAGGCACTCTTATATATGTATGTTTCAAAATTGGTTTAAGCATGGGTTTGGTTTTGCTGGCTCTTTGGTATTGTTAATTATGTGATCTTTTTGCATACTTTCATTCATAAATACATGCATTTATGTATATATTTTCTTAAAATACCTAGTTGCATATGTACATACATTACATAGATACATTTGTGTGTGTACATGAAGTTTCTATGCATCTATATGTAATGTCCCCTTTTCAGTCCTAAGCCTATCAATGATCGTTAGCCTATTTCCGGAGTCTTGTAGGCTATTCAGAGGTATTTCAGGGGATTCCAATATTCTTGGAGGATTCTTGCCAGCACTTTTAGGGTGTATTTGTAGAGGCTTGCCAGAGTGCTTTCTGGGTTTTTGGAGCTCCTTAGTTGGTAGTATTGCTATTTTTAGCACTTATTATTTTTAGTAAGTTTAGTTGCATCTCAGTTTGGGCTAATTTGGCATTTGGACACACTATTTTAAGCAGTTTTCTATTTTTAGTAAGTGTTATTTTTGGTAGTTGGTCCTAGCAGCAATTCAGTGCATGGTTTCTAGTTTGGGCAGTGCTTGGTAGTTGCAGTTTGGTGAGTTCTAATGTTTTGGCATATTATTCGCTTAAGTCTTAAAAGGTGATTTTATGACTTATGTTATAAAGTTAAAAGTGACCCTCCTTGGCCCCTCACGCCTAGGAAAAGGTGACTTAAAATTGTTTTTAAATGTTAAATGTGGTATCAGAGCAGCCAGGTTCAGCACTAGGAACCTATGAGCTAATTACACAACAATGCGTAAACCTTGTCAGAAGATAAAGGTTGGAAAAAGTTCTTGTGCCACAATGGCAAGAGGAAAAGAACTGAGGGAAAAGTGAAAGGAAGATGAAACTCCTAGTAGCTTGTTAAGTTGGGACTAGTTAAAGAGTCGTCCCTGGAGTCAGGAACTCCTAAACCAACAACTTATAATATTACCTAGAATTGTGGAAGTCTATGCAATCAGGTTAGGTAGAAAGGTTAGGAAGAATAACTAGTATATACCTTTATCCAACGAAATAATTTTATGACTCTAAGGCAGTCAAGAGGAATAAGATAACTCTTCCATAAGTAGCAAACTATAGTTGTAAAGATCAGGAACTTTTGGATTTAGAGAAAACACCTAAGAATCTATTAGTACACAAAGTCAGTATTATTAGATTGAAGTAGAAAGTCAATGAAGCATCCACGGGAGTTGGAGAACTCTTGACATAAACCTAATTCTTATGTAAAGATATTATCTTGCAAGGAAAAAGAGTTAGTACCTTAGGGATAAGAGAAAATACCAGAATGGTCCGAATTTAAAGTAATCAACAAAGTGGACAAGGTTCCACCAACCAAAATCAATTAGATTATTGGAGTTTTGATATGAAAAAGAGATCAAACAACTTGGTATCTCTTGAGATTAGAGGAGAATAGGATTCCAAGCATTGGAATTAAGTCACTTAAAAGTGACTGGGGGAAAAAGAAACCTGAAGTGGTAAGTCAGGACTGTTTTACTAGAGGTTAAGCATAGATTGGCTGGAGTATAAGCTGAACTCACCTACATGTTTGAGAAAGTCAACATTTGTTCATAATATTCCAAACAGAAAGGGAATACAATGTGGCACTATGTGTCAAAACAATAGAAGTTGCAAAGGAGACAATGTTCTAAGTAGAAAAGAACATCAACCAACAAAGTTTTGTGGATATGGAGTACCCTCCACCAAAAGGATGTTGGAAATAGAATTGGATAAATAGAGTGACTTGTAACTTATAAGTAACTGAATATTCATTAGATCTCCTGTTAGATGATCCAAGGTATGCCATGAGACAAGGTAAAGGCAATGGAAAGCCAACAACAAGGAACGACAAAAACCTTTTGATAGAAGTAGGTGTTTGCTAGGGGTTCAACTTTGAATAAGATTGAAGGTTGTGGAAACTCTAAGGGGGGAAGGAAAATAGTGGATTGACTCGAGCTAAGTACCCCACCCAACGAAAAACGAAGGTATATTCTCAATTTTGAAAGTTTAATGACTTCTTCGTAAGTCATGTTGACAATTAAGTCATAGATTTTATAACCATAAAGAAAAGGTATTGGGATTTTGGTAAAAGATAAAGGTCAAGGATTATGACCTATTATCATTTCATACCTTATGATTATTTGATTAAAAGAGTCAAATGATATTGTCATTGCTGCCTTAGAAAAGGATAAGCTGATATGAAGTTCATTCGAATGAGAAGAGGGAGATCTTAGGATAAGATCTAACCCATTGAGTTGGGTTAAATAATTGACTACTCTTTAACACCTTGTAGTTGGAATAATCTACTTGGTTGAGTTATACATTCGGTCTTGATTGAGATATATAGAGGTAGAGAAACCTATAACATTAGACTAATCATCGATTGAGAACTCTATCCCAAGAGTTGGAAGGGAATATTGGGATTATGATTCACCAATGGAAATGTGTATATCACTTGAACTTATGAGATTCTATGAGTAGAAACATAGGTAGAATACCTAGTGAGTTAAAGAAGTTACTTTACACTCTAGGAAAGAAGTCATCGTATTGACTAGATGTTGTTGAGTGGCTCTTATATTAAAGAGGGTACACTCTCGAAAGAGAAACATCCATGTTTATGTTGGAGCAATATAACATTTTTTGTGAAATGTTGGGAATTTTTATTGAGTACAGCACTGGGGTTGTTACTTGTACTCAAAAGGATGTACTGAAGTTGGAACTCTCCTATATGATTAAGAGAATCAATGGAACCAACGAGGAATGTTCATGCTTGGTAACTAGGTATGTAATTAAATTTACCATCATCTAGGGATCAATATGACGGAACAAGGATTAACACTCAAAATTAGTACCAAAATTATCATGAAAAGTTGATTGAGTTAAAAGATGGATAACATCTTTGAAAATAATCCAAGGACAAAAGAGATCCAAGATATGGATATCCTAAGATAAATGAGATTTATCTCCGCAAAACTTGTAACCATTATTACATGGAAATGAAAAGGTAGTGTGAGATCAAAATAGGTTTTCAGATAGTCATGGAATAGACTATTATTGGATATAAAAGAACCTATGTACCTAAAATTTTGAAAGATTTGGGAATGGAATAGGGAAATTAATGTCAAAGTTAGGACAACGAAGTGACAACGGGAATTGTCAGGATGAGAGACCACTATAACTTGGGAAAAGATAGAGCACAAAATTGCATGGAATGCGGCAAGGCAATGTCTAGTATACCAGGAAATGAAGTCCGAATGTCATCATTGGTAGGACATGTATACTCTCTTGAGATTCCAGAAGGAAAATAGTAGAACACAAGACAGATCAATCTTTCTATGTTAGTAGAACTAACATGAAAGTTCTAGTGGACAAACTCATCAAAGTAACCAACGCTTCTTGGAAACTCTGTTAAGCTGAAATAGGCTTCGAAATAGGGTTAACCATAGACTTGATTAATGTCAAACAAGAATAATTGATTGAAAAGATCAATGAAACTTCGGTGATATAAAGCTTAAGTATGAAGCAGTACTCAAGATTTGATAGGCGTCCAGGAGTAAAGTTGTGCTCCCGATGGACAAGTAATCAAGTACAAGTATTATGTGGTAAGGATAATGAATGTGTAAGTGGTGGATGGACTTAGTTTATGAGTTGTCTAAAAGTGTAAATACCAAAAGAGAAGGATTGGACCCACGATGTAGTGTACAATGCATCGACATTCCTTTTCTATTTGGATTATACTAAGGATAAATTCATGGACCAATGATTTCCGATCACTGTGTGTTTGGTGTTATGTATAGTTACTATTATATCTTGGATGTGTATAGGGGGATAAAAACTCTTTGGGAGAGTAAGTATGTGAGGCATATGAGATTTCCCTATGTGATAGTGTGAACACTCGAAGCAAGTACCAGGATGGACAGGATTGCTACATAGGTTGAATGTTTTATAAATCTTATGTATTTTGTGAATTGTAAGTAACACTTTACTTGATTTTAACTGTAAGTTAAAAAGGCTATAAAATCATCGGGGACAATGATTCACATGGGGGGAAGTATGTTACATGAAAAAAATTGGACCATTTCTCGATTTATGCATGTCATCCTTGCGCAGGGGCCATGCTAATCTTCTTTGTATCGTTCCAATTTTATCGGATGTCTAACTTTTGAGATGTTTCATGTATACTGCTTTGTTGTGAGCATATGACTCCCGTTATCGTGTCATGGTGTGTAGGTAGGAGGATCAGTCCTCCAGGCGGAGGAGAAATATCACTCGGGGAGGAGCTTGGTCAGGTAAATAGTAACGAGTACCAATTGAGCATACGCACACATCCCTTAGACTGAGTAAGCTAAGTCAGTTTGTTGAAGTTAAGGGTAAGTCATCTGTAGGCTTGTATGTTGACATTAGGAGTCTTGTCTACTTTTGAATGCATGTATAAGTGATGCTTATCTGTGTGTCTGTTCGTGATATTACATTACTAGTTAGGAGGTGGGCATGTATACATGTATATAGTATATACACGTATCTGTAGGTATATTCATGTTGATACAAATGTATGAGGGCAAATGGATATGCTCGTACGAGTACATCAATATAATATACTTACGTATACGCGTACATAGAGGAAAATATATGAACGTATATACATGTATATATACCCACAACCAACTTGATATATATGGATATTAATAATATTATTTTAATATTTTCTTGGAATTTACATATATAAATATATACACATTTCATGTTTGAATGAGTCTGAGCCTTGTTTGGCATTTTACATGCCATTTAAGGAGGGAAATGGTTGAGCAGGGGCTCTATATAAAGCCGCCTTGCTCACTCTTTTTCTTCACCATTCTCAATCCGAGTTTAGGCTTTTTCTGGAGAGCATTACATAATTTCTGAGAAGCATTCTGTATTATTTTTAAGAGCAGAAATCACCAAAGGCTTAGAGCATTTTCTATTTATTATCTTCATATTTCTCTGAGTTCACAGTGAGAAGTTGAGATTACCTACAGCAGTATATCTTTAGCAGTATATCTTTAGTAAGAATTCAATTTCTAGGAAGGGTTAGAGGCTGGATTGAGAGTGGGCTGGAGGTCTTTTGCTGGAGGCCTGAAGTGCTGCAAACACAGTCAAATTCATCATCTTGGGAAAGGCATAAACTAGGCATGTTGTTTCTACTTTTATGTTCGAGAACATATTTTCTAAATATAAAGCTAAAAGTGTAAATGCTGAATGTGCAAAGATAGGGAATTGCATATAGATCAATACTTTAGATAGATGAACATAGTAGTAATTCTATGTTGCACCAAGTAACTATCATACTTTAAAGAATGGTATGGCATGTTTTTTGAAGTATACATCTGTCTGCATTAGTGTGTGAATTACACTAAGGTTAGTGATGCATTAATGTGTGAATTGCATTATATGTATGAGCTCCATATAAGGAGTATATGTTTTGAAGTAGTTACTAAATACTAGAACGGAGATGATAGCATCGAGTCAAGTACAATCCACAGCTTAAGTTAATAGATTAACTTAGTGAAGCTTGTGTAACTCCTAGGATATTGATTTCCAGAATAGGAGAGGACTTTGAGTTACTTGTTAAGCTTTTCATTTCTAGTAGGTTAGTGTGATGTAGGAAGTCTAGGGTACACACTACCCCAGAAGTACTAACCTACACGTAATGTAAGAAAGCCTTAATGCAAATCGGCCCTGAGTAGTGTTTATGATAGATGACCTTCATTCAAAGTACTAACTGAGAATACTTTGGCCAAAGTAGTGAAATGTACAACTTCCACTTAGGTGTGAGATAGTTGAGACTACACTGTCAGTTCATTGTGATCCTTGTACTAGTTTGAGATTGAAAAATAGCAAGGTACTAGTTGTGTAGGACACAACACTATGCTCAGTTGGTAATTGTTAAAGGATGCCCTACCAATCTCTTCTTCGAAGGGAGGGCTATCTATCTAACGATAGGTGTGCGGGGGACCGCATTATAAGTCCATGGTTGGTGGAAAAGTGCCTAAGTGATGTTTATCCTCCACAACAAGTGGCCGATGTACCAAGATTTGAAAGGACAGATTCTTGGACCTTCTTACTACTAGTTGTTCTAAAGCTCATTGGAGCTATGTTAGTTAAAGTATGTATTCTTGTTTCATGTACTTGTGAAGTTATTATATTGAAACAAAATCTTTATTACAAATTAACATGGCAACTTGTTCATGTTTTATCAATAAAGAAAAATAATTTTTTTTATTGCAATGACATGTTAACACGTTTACTTACTTTTAGGATGTAATTTATGGAAATTTTACTTTACCGAAGGGTCGGGTTGTTACGTTAAAAAGCAACCTTCATGACTTAAGTTGAATGCCCAAGATGAGGATTAAAAGATAATAACATTAAAATTAAGTATCTTTCTTGGGAGTTGGGCATCCCATTTGGAGGGAAAAGGAGATTTAAAATTGTTGCCCTAATCTCTCCATCATTTTCTATTTAAACACATTTGAGCTCTCATTTTGGGATATGTTGAATGTGATAACGTTATGCTTCTGGATTCGAACTTGAGAGTTCTTTCCTAAATCTTCAGAGGACGAAAAGCCTCTCCAGGTTGTTGGTTTCAGATTTGGAAGATAATGATTGCATTCAGTGATCACCATGGAGCTTACAAGTAGAGTAATCAGATTTTGGTTTGATCATTTCGATGTTTTCTAGTTGCTATGTTTTCGTTGTGGTTACTAACTTTGTAGAGTTTGAGAGTATTTGGAGTGGATTTTTCTTGGTTAACTACTTGCTGGCTGTACCATTTTCTTGCATAGGCCTTACTACCTCTTGGATATTGTAGGTTGAAGTGTTGACAAATCGCTTTTGGGTATTGGCTCATTGTTTCCCTTTGCATTGGGTGACCTAGAAGGGTGTGTTCTCAAAATTTTAGAAGGAGCTTTTGATTTCTTGGAGTAAGTCGCCCCGTTGGCTGGCTGTCCCACTTTGGGAAGGGGGCGTGAGGGTTTTTAGGATAATTTTCCCTCCTTTTCCTGCACTTTATGGGTTATCTGGGGGCACCTAGACCTCTCTAGGCCTTTGCAATCACTTTAGGAGTGTCCTTTGGCGTATAGATGAGCTTCTTGGGTGGCGTGCTGAGTGCAACTTGCTGGTTTTAGTGTTACAGACTTTCTAGCCCATAAACCAGACCTGATACAGCCCATTATCAGATTGTTTCAGACTTTTGATTGACTGATTTTTGCACTTGGTTGGCTGTTTGTGATTGTTGAGTGTGTGGGAGTTGCATGCCTACACTTTGGAGGATTCCTTTGACTTGTTGAGAATGCCTAGATGATGTTCTCTGTTACCTATGGGCTGCTGGTTTTTACAACAGCTGGTTGTTTGAAGTGTATCAGACCTGCACTTTGGTATCAGATTTGTATTGCTGCTGTTCAGATCAATTTCCAGACCTCTTGAGTGCCAACATTGAGGTATACTTGTTCTATTCTTGCAAGGGGAGCTCATTTATGTTGTTGGGGTTCATTTTGGGCATCTCATTTTAGTTGGGTTGATTGTAATGGGGTGTTGTTTCATATTTCCAATCTCATGAGCTGTTGGATTTGTAATTGTTAGTATCGTATATGAATTGAGCTCACACTGTAATGCTGATTTGGTAGTACCATTCAACGATTTTAACTCTTGTTTGGTTTGAGGCTAACTCCATTGAATAAGTGGCATTCCCGCTGAATAAGCGGATGAACTATCTTTGTTTTCATGTTATGCCCGCTGAATAAGCGGATGTTTACTTTCATGTTGAGCTATGCACCCCATTGCATAAGTGGTTTTGGATGGCTAGCCGCTTGATGCTTTCATTTCTTACAATTTGTAATTCCCATTGAATAAGTGAATGTTTCCTATGTTTGAAGATTTCATACTCACCCCACTAAACAAGTGATTCATTTCAATAGCATAGCATTGTAACCTTACCACCTTATACTCTGACCTTGCCCACATCGGGATCTAGGTGATCAAAAAGTGGAAGGAAGTTTACTTAAGTTGATCATCTTTGATTATTGGCTAATGCTAACAAGTTGTGAAGTTTTTGAAAAAATTAAGGGTGGGTTTTTACACTATAATCTCTTATTTAAATGTTTGTTTGGACTCTCTCTCTTTCACTCATGTATATATATAAACATATATGTATACATAAAGAATTCATAGCATATGTTGGGGGTACTTTAATATGTTTATAAATGTGTTTTTTTTATTTCAATATTTTTGTTTATATATATATATAATTTCATATGTATATAGGTAGATGCTTGGGTTTGGTTTTGCTCACTCCTTGGTCTCATTAATTATTTGGTCTTTTTTAATGCATACCTTCTTTCATACTTATATACATACATACACACACACACATTTAGATATATATTCAAATATACATAAATACCTACTTGGATACTTTCATGCATATATATATATATATATAATGTGTATGCATGTATATTGTAAGTTTCTATTTATCTATAATCTCTTATTTAATGGTATGTTTAGGCACATACATAGTGCATTTATATATACACACACACATATGTATGTATGTATGCTTTTATTTATATGATCTTATGTAAATATATGTTTGTGCACATATATAGTGCATATTTTATATTTTTATTTATTGAATTGCTCTCTTTGGTTGTATGTGTTTTTATCCTTTATGTATATGCATCATTCCTACTTTGGTTTGATTATACACACACACACACACTAAGTTACTGGTTCTAGGACGAGATCGGGTATGGGTACTTAATACAGGTATGTTGGTACGACAATTGTTTTTACCTTGGGTACGATACGTTTGGGTATGGCTGTATAATATATATGCAAAAAAAATTAAAAATATACAGATTTGTAAATACATTTGGTAGTATGATACTTCATCAATCATCAATCATCATTGAATCATTGATCAATGGCAGTGATAAAGATAAATTCCAATTGATAGTTCAAAATTTCAATATTATGTCATATATCATATATGTCTAGAGTCACGATCAAATGAAGATCATTACAATTACAAAATTGAAATAAATACAACAAAAAAATTCTGTAATTGTCTAAGACTCTAAGTCTTCAATCTTCATCAATCATCAAAAGGATCTAGATCAAGGTCATCACTTAGTTCAACATCCTTTGAACCACAAGTAAATGCATTGCCACTCGTACTAGGTGCATCATGTGTAAAAGTCTCATCATCATCATCATCTATAGTGACTCTAGCAAGCCCTGCAATAGATGCATCCAAGTTGGCACACTTAGGGGCTATGCCCCAATGCTTCATTGAACCTTCCTTGTACTCATCTTGCTTATGTGACAAAAGACACATGTTGAAATGGATATAAAACAAGTCTTCTGCTTTTTTTGCAGCTAACCGGTTACACTTCATTGAGTGGATAAAAGAGTATGTACTCCAATTCCGTTCAGCCAAAGAAGAACTTGCAACCTGTTGAAATTGGAGAGAAAACGAAAACAACTTAAAAATAAGAAATGCAAAATAAATCAAAGAATGGTAAGTCCTAAAGTCTACAATACAAATGTTAAATAATAAAAAATAAAAATTACTTGTGATAGAATCTCGATTGGAAGAGGCTGGAGGAACAAATAATCTTGCCCATGGAGGTACCACCATGTACGAGCATCTACACTGTATTGGTCTTGAAGAGCACAAACACTATGATTCCATTTTCTGATGAATATGCAAAACTCTTTCCTAACATTTTTCACCACTTCTGGATCTAAGAAGAGTCTTTTGAATGCCTACTTGCACCCATTAGCAACTTCACCATCTCTATATTGTGGAGTTCTCCTTGGCAAAACAAGTATCTGTGCACTATAGTAGTTGGGAGACAATGCATATGCAAGGAGATGCAATGGTGTCTTCATCTTGTCCTAGCGATGATGAATGATTTTTTCAACACTTTGAAAAATGTTTCTTTAGGGTCAATCTCTTTTTGTGCTATTATGACCTTTATTTTTTCTATCATGGAGTCAATGCCACCATAGATTTCCCCCAAACAAGGTCAATTTGTATTAGCAAACTTGATCATACTCATGATAGGCTCGATGAAACTCAAGACATGGTCCACATGAGCCCACCAATCGTCATCTAGGATCAATGACTTGACCTTTTGGGCCCTCTCTGAACTTGATTGCCTCCAAATACTCCATTGGTTGCTAATAACCATGGCACCCAATGCCTCTCACACCTTCACAAGTCGTCTCAAAATGATTGTGTGTGATGCAAATTGGGTCTCAACAACCTAGGATCATATAAAAACAAGTTAATAACATATTGAAATATTAAAATATATTATATAAGTATACATGGCATAAATGATAAATAAAATTAAAAAATAAATTAAATAATTAAATTAAATTTACCTTCAACAATTCCAATTTCGAGAAAGTCCTGAAATTGCTTTGTGACATATGGTGGTTTGTCACAAACATCTGGATCTCCTCACCCTCTTGGTATATATCTTTCACCCTCTCTATTTGAGTGTCAATTGCTTGCATCACCAAGTTAAGGGAGTGTACGGTGCATGGTGTCCAAAAAATGTGTTAATACCTTTCCTCAACCAAAGTACCTGCAACCCTGCAATTTTTTGCATTGTCCGTAATGACTTGAACAACATTTATAGGACTCACTATGTTTATGGACTCAATGAGGATTTTTGAATTGAATTCTGTATCTTTGATTTGCCCCCCACAATTAGTGGCCTCCAAAAACATTGCCCCTTTAGGGGACATTGCAATAACATTTATTAAAGGTCAGTTTTTGCAATCTTTCCATCCATTAGAAACAAAAGACACTCCTGTTTTAATCCAAGAATCCCTAATTGGTTTGAGTGATGTCTCTACAATTTTTTTTCTTTTGCTAATAAGGTGGTGCACACCTTTTCATACCTAGGATATGTGAAACCAAAAGGTGCACTATTGATTGCTGCCACCATTTCATGCCAATATGGTGATCTCACCAAGTTGAAAGGAAGATCATTGGCTTAAAGGAAGTGTGCAAATTTTTCCTTTGCAATGTCTTTTGTTTCATTTTGAAATGCCTTATCCAATGGACCTCTTTTGTGGGAAGGAGTGGGATCTTCTACTTGGATAGAGGGTGTCTCCAAGAAAGGATGTTGAGAGGCCATTACTGAATTTGTAGGTAAAGTCATTGATGTTCTCTTTGCTAAAGGATGACATCTTAATCTTGTTCTTTCACTCATAGCATCAACTTCTTCTTGTTCTTTAATGAATGCCATAATTTTTTCCTTTGGCAACCCCTTCTTATTTCGCCCTCCACATATTCTAATCCCTTTCCCACTTTGTGCACATAAGTGAGCTTTCACTCGACTATACGAGCTCTTAAATTGTACTCCACACTCACCACAATCCCAAATGAATGCCCCACCTCCTGGAAGTTGTTCAAGCATCGTAACATGATTCCATAAAGGAGATACTTGATCAATTTTAAATTTTTTGTTTGCATCGACACCCATCGAACTTGAACTTGCAGCCATTTCAAGTAGTTTGCAATTTGATTTTGCTGTTATAAGAAATATTGAAACAAAATGAACACCAAAAAACATTGAAACAAATAGAAAAACTTGAAAAAATTCATTAAAAACTTGAAATAATTCATCAAAAACTTGAAATAATGATATAAAATGCCTATTTTAGATGATTAGATCTCCTTTGTGCAAGCTATCCTCGATCCTTTTGCACTTTGTGACTGATCTCCTTCGAAAAACCAACAACCTTCAAAATGAAAAGATGGAGACAAAATGTGTTTGAAGAGAGCAATGAAATGAGGAGTGAAGTGTTTAATGAGGTTTAGAAGGCATTTGAAGGTCAAAATGTACTTTTTGAGTGTTTTTTTAATGATTTTAAGTTACTTTATGGCACCCAACTCCCGTGGGAGTGTTTGGGAGCATCCAGGAGCACCCAGGTGCATTTTTTACATCTTGATATATGTGAATATTATTTGGTTTGATTTGGGCTCAGTTATCCTCGTTATATATTTGTGCGTATGTGTATACATACATACTGTTGGCGTTTAAATTCGCACCTCTGGAATGCGGATTTGAAAACGGACAGCTATGCACAGATAAACTGCTCTTCAAATTAGGAGGGGAAGCTCCCTCTTTCTGATGGTGTTTGAAAGAAAGTAAACTAAAACTAAGTTGCCTATCTTTTTGATCAGCTTAGAGCACAAGGTTTTTTAAACACAAACGTCGCAGCTGAGATTTTCTGATAAGAAGTTTCAACTACGACTATCTTAAACTAAAGACGTTCCTAACCTCTCAAGTAATAGCAGAGCAAGAGAAGTTAGAAATTAACAAGGTAGATTTTTTGACAAAAATACTTCAATAATCTCTCTTTCAACGAACACCTACACACTTCACTGCAAGTTGAAATAAAGATCATAAAAGTAGAACATAGATAACGAAAATCTGAGATTTTGGATCAAGTTAAAAGAGGCTCATGATTTTATTACTCAAATCTCTAAAACAAAGCTCACTTCTAGTATGCTTTGAACAAGAAATTGCAGCTAAGGAGGCTTGCAAACTTATTCTTAACACAATAGAAATCAACAATCTCACTAACTCCTTGTTGGCTAAAGAGGCTCAACAATTTGCTTATCACAACACAAATGAACAATACTTGAGCAACAAATAGAAGGCACAATAGGCTCAGCGTTTTGTTCTCACTAGCATGGTTAAAAAACTAAATGAGCAAAGGCTCTTATTTATAGAGAAGCAGAGGAGTAGGGAACCCTAAAATCTCCTTGCTTTCACAATCTAGGGCTTGCTCAACAAGCAAGCTTTATTACTAAATCTAGAAAGATAAAACCCTAGAAAGCAGAAAAAGCGGAAGCGCCAACTATTACATCTTATCTTCTTTCTATCCTCAAAGAATGGATAAGGATTATTCCAAGAATAGAAAGAAAGCGGGAAAGAAAGCTTCTAGAAGAAAGCTGCTTTAAAGCTCGATCACATCCGCTAGGAAGTTAGAGATTGTGTCCCGGTTCGGTGCATCTATGCCATCAACAACAAAGCACCGCTTTTCAAGAATATCTTTAGCATCTGCAATAGATCTCAGGAAATCTTCAACCTCATTGGCCGCTTTATCGAATTTTGCTGACATCACTGAAATATGGCCTATCCTTCCGCCAACTGGACTGCAACTGTGAACAACACTCTGGAACTGATTTTGCACCTCCTCAAGCCCGACGTAAGAACTGTCTTCAAGACTGTATTGAGAGGGGATCTCTATGACGAATTCGCTGATGAAAAGAAGAGCTTCAACCACCCTTTGTCTGTAGACAATGAATTCTTCAGATATCCTCTCATAGGTTTTAACTTTGAAAACGTGACGCTCCCTCCAGGCAAGGATTTGTTTCTTGTGTTCTCTGGAAACTGCGGAACTGTAAGCCGTGTCTAAATCAGCAATGATAATCTCATGTCTCGGTTTTACTTCAGCCAGTGTCTGTTCAAATCCTTGGATACCTTGACATAACTTATGAGCACCTTCCCTTAACTGGAACATCTATGCCAAAATCTCCCTTCCTTTGACAATGAAGCTTTCGATCCACTCCTGAGTCTCTTTCCCACATATGACCAGCTGTCTTAACTGATGGTGATCAGCTAGTGTCTCCAAGACCTGGGGCAGCAACTGGGTTGTTTGTGAAGAACCACGAACAAGGTTAGAAATGAAAAGCCTGAGCTGCTGATTTTCAGCCTTGAGGGCTGCCTTGTCTTCTCCATCTTTAAACACTCTTTCTTGAAGGTTTTCGGATACAACTTTGAAGAGACTCAAATCTGCATGTCTGGTATTTCTACCGAGATTAGCCTTGACCATGACGGAATCATCCCTATTTACCTCATCCCTACTCTTATCTTCTGGGGGCACTGCAGTCTTTATGACTATCTCGTTATCAGGATTCCTATCAAAGTGAACTTGCTTCTTTGCCTTCTTCTTAGAAGGTTCCTGATAGATATTATCGAGATCATCAACACTCACTTGATATGAAGGCCTTCTCCTAACCCTTCCTAAGGAGTTCTCAAGCCAAGACACAGTAGTATCTTTACTAACTTCCTCAGGAGGTACTGCTGCAATCTCTTCATCATCTTCGATATCAAGATTAATGTGAATTGGTGAAGAACCCATCAAAGGTACATAAACATGTGCTAAAGGTGGCTCCTCTGCTTCATTCTGAGGTACGGGCTCGTAAGGAGGAACTTCTGAATCAACTGTAGGCTGCTCCTGTATGACTATGTCTGAGAAATCCAACCTTCTTTTTACATTTTTATTTGATCTACAACCTTTGACGCCATCTTGAGACTGACCTTTACCCTTTCCCTTTGACTGTGCTCTGGAAGAAGAGGGAATCATCCTTGGCGGTTCCTTCGTCATCATCAGAAAGCCCTTCTATATCTTCATTTAAGCAGTCTTTCATCTGATGGAGAGTTAGCCTGCTATAACTACGCTTTCGCACTTCAAACTCATCTGCACAATTAGCCCAAAAATCTTCAAGTGCGGCTATGTGATTATAGTTCTTCTCCAATCGGCCAGCATAGACACCATGAGGATCAAATGATCGCCTCTCGCTGTAGGACTTGAGGCCGAATTTATCTAACTCTTCTCCAATTGTCCTGGCATCTGCAGCAGTCCTGCATGTATAAATACCCAACCCTAATGGAAAGTGAAGAGAGGGTTTCTTTCTATTCCTCAAGACTGTGTGAACACCATGAGCCTGCCTCAAGAATTCCATGAAGATGACCTCATTTGACGGATACCTTGGCAACATGAGTGGGGCACCTGAATAACCATAGACTCTGAGATAGGTAAAGGTAGGAAACTGTATAAACCAATCCGCCCATTCCGCCATTGCTGCCCTGGCAACTGAAGAGATGCGGACGTGCAATTCGTTGTCTAAGTCCCGCACTGTGTACATCAAGAATGCCTCATTCACCCTTTTGTAGTGGTGCAACGACTTTGTGAATTCCAACTGGGGATAATTGTTATATATGTGTTGTACGCTCAACGATCCCTCGGTGTTCAACCCTCTGAATTGACCTTGATAGGCCACCAGGTAGACTAGGTATGACAACATGTGGAATACATGAAATTGGAAGTATTCTGTTATTTGCTGATGTAGGCAGTCACTAATCAAAGTAGGCCAATCATAGAACTCGGTCTTTTTCATGATGTGAGGTATGGCATAAAACATCCAAGGTTGGAACTTGGTGGCATCCTCTGAGCCAGTGACCCTGTTGAGCAAAGTGATGATGATGGCAACCTCGTCCTTGAACTCCCCTCGCCCGACATTCTTGGGCAATGTTTATGTTTTTCTTTCATCCATCTCTGTGCAATCTTCTTACTATATTTATCTTTATGCATATTCCACATCCTTTCGCATTCATCCCTTGAAAGAGTTACACTTTCAGGCCACGGGGGAATGGAAAAACACCTTTCGACCATATCAGGCTTTAGATTGCAAATCAATCTACCGTCTGCTGACTAGATCTCCCTTGTAACCGGGTTGTAATGCTTAATGCAAGCGATTACGAACTCAAGGCTCTGAACTGATATAGGAATTGACGCTGCTGCGAGGAGTCCAAAATGTCCCAGGTTCTTGATTGAAGTGTTGCCTAGTCTCTCCAAGGCATGTAGATCGAACACCGGCTTGACATGATGCAAGTTTGTCTTAGCTGTTTTGATGTAATTGTGAAAGAGAGCTGATTCGGACTTGAAAACATTAGGAGTGTACTCCATTTCAGAAAACTTGAAGAATGACTGTAAACTCGCCTTGGTTCAGACAAGTCTTGAACAATTTCTATTTTTAGAATGCTGATTTTTGCTCCAACGGACAAATTTTTGAAATTTTTTGAGATATGGGTTTTGTTCAAAATATCGATGCAAGACAACCCAGATCGTCCGTTTTTGAAAATTTTGAATTTTGCTTGAAAAAGCAGCAAACCCTAATTTCTTCAATTTTTCCCGAAAAAAGCTGGCATCTGGGTTTTGTTTAGAATTTGATTAGAAATGAACCCAGTTGATTGGATTTGCAAAACCCTGACGTTTGATCGAAAAAGCAGCCAACCCTAGATTTTGAACTTTCTTGAAAAAAGCTGCGATATGGGTTTTCTTCAGAAGACTGATTGGAAAGGACCCAGATGGATGAAATTTGAATTTATTGAGGTTTTTACTGACATGCAAGATAAAAGAACTTGCTGCAACTTGATGAAGTTCTTGAAAAATTCTTCAGGAGATTGAGGCAAAAAGACCCAGATGACTGAAAAATGGAAAGCCTTGGCCTTTCACTTGAAAAATTTGATCTTCTGGAACAAGAAGAATGAAAAACAAGGGTTTATGCTTCCTAGTCTGAAAAATCTGATGTAAAACCAGCAACTATGGATTCTTGAATCACAAAAATTCTTCAAACTTGCTGCTCCAACTTTCTCCTCTGAAGGCTACCTGCAAAAATAATGAAAAATACATTGAAAAGAAGTGTTAAATAGACTTAGGGTTTGATTTAGGTTTTGCTTTCTTTTTTGCTTTTATTTTCAAAACCCTAAATCTTAGTCTCTTTGAATTTGGACGCCATCCTTCTCCTCTTGCAATTTTGAAAATTTTGAAAATCCTTGAAAGTTCTCTAAGGCATGAAACTTTGGGCGCCTTTCTTCAACAGGGGCGCCCACTTCTTCCAGTGTTAGTCAAAATTTTAACCTTTTCAACTTTCCTTCATTTTGACATGCTACTTCGCCTCTGATTTCCCGTTGACAGATTAACCCAACAGGCGAGTTGAAGGTTTCACGGCGGAGCTTGACGGATTCTGAGGAAGAAGTTCTGGAGGCACCTCCGGCGAAAAACTTCATTTCGACCTCCGAATTCATGGGAGCCTTTTCCTTCCAAGGGCGCCCATTTCTTCCAGAGATAGCCATTTTCATGACTTTCAAGTTCTTCCTTCTCCCTTTGATCTTTTGATGAATCTTCGATTCCAGGAGCTGTGTAGATCCGACTGACTGTCTGAATATTTCGTTGGATAGCCAGACTGATTTTGGTGAGGCATTTTTGGATGCTACTTCTGCAAAATCCATCATTATGAGCTTCAAAAGTTTGGGCGCCCTTCCTCAACAGGGGCGCCCACTTCTTCCAGACTAAGAAAATTTTCAATTTTATTCATGTCTTTCACTCCTACAGGTGATCTTGTTGAATCCGGAGTTTCGGGTGTCAGATTGATGGATGTTTGGACTCGTTGCGAAGCTGAGAAGATTTCAGGAGGGGTCTTCTGGAAACAACTCTGCCAAAAAGTGGATTTCAGGTCCTCAAAAGCTTGGGCGCCCCTGGCAAGCTAGGGCGCCTAGTTTCACCAAAGTTAGTTTATTTTTCACATTTTTCACCTTTGCTTTCAGATTTCTCTTTTCAACTCTCATCGGACCCTCTATTCAGCTCTGAATCTGATGACTGCGAGCTCCGTTTGTCGTGCTGGATAGCTCGCTGGAAAGCCTGTTGCATTCTGAAGACATCTCGTTATAACTCTGACTGCAAATTCATCTGTTTGAACCCTTGAAAAGTTGGGCGCCCTTCTTCACCTAGGGCGCCCAGTTTCTCCAGACTCAGAAAATTTTTACTTTAATCTTCTTCTTCAAGTTTCAGATCTTCATTCTATATCTTCCACTTTGACTTGAATTTGCCGGAGATTGGATTGTCGGATGCTCTGACGGGGATATCCATCGCGAAGCTGACTGAATACTGAACAACTTCCATTGGAGGTCCAAACCCTAATTCACTCATCTGGTGACCTAAAAAGGTGGGCGCCTTTCTTCAACAGGGGTGCCTAAACTCAGCAGACTTAGAAAATCTTCATGACTTTTCAATTTTCTTTCTTGTTCTTCGTGCATGTTCATCGTTTCACCTTCCACTGAAAGTTTGAATGCTGAAACTGACGCTTGACAGCCGAATGACCTCCATTGATGACCTCGGAGCTCCAGATATGCTTCTGAAAAGCAGAATAGACCTAGTAGGGCAAAACTGATTATTTTTAAGATTCTTACTGCACCAGCCTGATATGGAAGCATTTTGAGCCAATCAAAATCAGTTCGGACCTTGTCGGACCAACTTTCTATTTTTAGAAAATTTTGCCAGTATCTATTTCGAAAGAAACCTAGAAAAATCCAGAAAACGTTACTATTTCGAGAAAAATTTCTAAAAATAACAGTTTTCCTAAAATTTAGGGATGAAAAACTGAGATCTGGGTTTGGTAGATTTAGCTGCTCTTAGCAGACCCAGATCGTTAGATTTTGAAAATTTTGCGTTTTAACTCCTCATGCAAGACATGCACACCCAAATTTTGACCTTTTTTGACTGATTTGACAAGACTTTTACTCATTTTTCAAAATATCTAAGTGTAACAAAAATTTTAATTTTGGGGTACAACACATACATACTTTCATATATATATATATATATATTCCCATTAATTTTTTTTCTTGATTTTATTCTTTTCATCCTTGTATATTTCTTATATTTATTCGATTTTCCTTTTTTTTGCCTTGGTCTTTTTACTTGTGGTCTTGTTTTGGTCCCTTGATCTTCATGTCACCTCACTTCCCTCCTCTATATAGTCAATCTTGGTCTGCAATTTACCATTGTTTCTCCTCTAGCTTTTTACGTCCAGATGACGAGATTATGGAGTGTGACTTGAAATGTTAATGTCAATAAATTCTCGTACAATTAAAATCCAGAAACTGTAATGTCCCCTTCTTTGTAGCCCTTCGAGATGTTGCTTTGCCTTTTTAATTCCCAAAGGCAAAGGTCGTTATATGGGAATCATTTATTTAATTACCTTTTATTGCCCAATCTGTAAAGGTGATAAAAGTAATTAATTAAATTAATTTTTATAATGTGACTTTATAAAGTTCAAAAAGTGACTTAAGGAAATATTTTGAAAGTGAACTTTATAAAAAGCCACTTTATTGGAGAATGGAAAAATTAAAACAAAAAGGAGAGTTCTCTTGTTTTATTGGGCTTCTTTGTGAAGTTACAAAAGGAAGAAAAGAAAAAGGGTTGATACCTTTTTGCATACATATCTTTCACGACTGAACTGCTCGAGCCTCTTGGGTTAGGGTTGGCGAACTTCTCAGCTAGTTTCAGATGTGTAATATCATCCCTAGCTGGAGTAGATTGGGGAAAATCTTATAGGCGTCTCCAGATTCATTATTGCATCTTTTGGAACGAGTTTCAGTGGCAAAAAAATCATGGTTATAAAGAAGAAGGGCAGAAATAAGGAAGACGATATCTCTTGAGGGAGGACGACCCAGATTTGAGTCATAATCCTGGTCATGGTTGCTTCATGAAGACTTAGTAGGGCATTTTTAAAGTGTTTCATCTGGGTGCACCATTTTATTTGAAGATAATTGATGTTGGGGCATGTTAGCTATGAGGGTCGACTGAATCCTTTTGAAGGCGTGTTCTTCTACTCAGCTCCTGTAGAAATGGCTGTCACTGTGGCATCCTTGGCCACTGCAACTGAATAATGAGTATTGAGAGCTCGTCCCAAGCATTTCCAGGCTGAGTTCGTTGGATATTCCCAGGTCAGGGTAATTTAATGCCTTGTGTTCATTAATAATGTGACTACAATTATTTCCTCTGTTACAGAGAGGAGTATTGGGGTGTTGTATTAAGAACTTAAGCTGCTGTTAATGATTTTCAGACTATGTAAACTCAGAAAGTCTTATTTCATTTTGCTGTTTATTTCTGGGTTGTAGTTTAAGTTTTTAAACTGCATATTATTGACAAATCACGGCTCTGTGATTAGAAATTCTAGTTGTTATGGCCTCAACCAGCTTGTATGGAGTCATTAGGTTTTTGTAAACTTATATCAGCTTGAGGTCGTCCCTTTGTCAACTGCTGCTAAATTCTGAGTTGTATTTTACTGTAACCAGCAGTGTATCTCTCTTGAGGAAGGTTGAATTTGAGGTCTGAAATTAAATTCCTGTGTGAGCACCATTCATAGAACAATTTGAATATCATGTTTCAGATTTGAACCCACAGTCTATGTTCCATTGCTGTTTGAGTTTTGTCTCCATTCCAATCTGCTGGTACAGTCTTATAAATGGAACTGAAACATTTTCCTGATTGTACAAAATGCTGACAATTATTTTGAGTTGTCAAGTAACATGAAATAGTTTGGAAGTGGACTAGAAATGTTTTAGTTCATTTAGTTCTATGGTTGATGTATATCTTGGTTTCAATTTGTCTTTCACTAACCTGACTGAGTGGCAAAACGAGCTCCCTTCAAATCAAAACAAACAAAAAAATTCCATACTTTCCAGCAGGGCACCTTACAGTGGTATCAGAGCGAGCATTCTTGCCAGCCTGTGTGTAGTTTTGGGTTATGAACGAAGACATCCCAGTTATCAACCCACTTGACATCCATTATAGAAGAGTGAGAAGAGGGTTGGGACCACTTGAATTCATGGGGGATAGAGAAGAAATACCTGAGGGCAGTACCCAACACATCTTGAATGACCTAGCTAGAGGTCAACATGAAATAGCACAAAAAATAGCGCAACTTGTTCAACAACTTGCGGGTGGTAAAAACAACAACAATGGAAATAATGGCAATAATGGTCAGAATAGGCATAATGGTGGACATGATAATAATGATACAACTCAGAGCAATGCTAGGGCAGCTAGAGGGGTGACCCCGAGGCCTCTCATGCCTCAATTCTTGGGTGGACAGCCTGCTGGAAATCAGGAGCAACAAGCACAAGGAGAGGGATTCACAAATTATTTGAAAGAATATCAATCATTGGGGGATGAATTCCATGCTGCCATGTCATTGGCGGATTTTTGCAGTATCAAGTATAGGAATAGACCCGGAAATAACAATAGAGGACAACAAAACCAGGATCTACAACGCAAGGTTGGGAAACTCACAATTCCTTCCTTTGATGGGTCTAGTAAATGCACAGTCAGAGCGTGGGTACAAAAGTTGGACACTTATTTCATGCTAAACCCCATGTTGGAGACAGAGGCTATTAAGTATGCTACGCTACACTTGGATGGTGAGGCACATGAGTGGTGGTATCATGGGCTTGTCACTTTAGGGTATGCCAACATCACTTCCTATTTGGAGTTCACACATAAAATTATGGATAGATTTGATCAGAGGGATCCAGAGCTTCATTTCTGTGAGTTAGCACAACTTAATTAGAGTGGATTAGTAGATACATATATTTCAAAGTTTCAGTAATTGGCAGTTATTCTAAAAATGATAGTCATTTGAGTTCAGCTTGCTTTTATTCCTACAGTGAAAGGAAAAACATATTTTCCTTTACTTGACTTGAAATACCAAGAAAATGATAATATTCCTCTATTTTTATGACATTTTGACTAGGTTTTAGTCTCTTGATTAAATCTTGAGCAATTAAATTCCATTTTTACTTTGGCTTGTTCAGTCAATCCCAATTTCCATTAATGCTTCTATTATAAAAATAGACTCATGTGTTCTCTAAATTCATTCTTTGTGCTTCTCATGCATTAATTTCTTTTTTTGTGTAATGTATTTTTTTTGCCAAGTCCCTAGTTATAGTCAAAATTTTGGGCTGCAAAGTCCGTATTGAGTCTAAGTTTTCTTACTACAATTGAAAGTGTACCTTAAATAATGACCACTTCACGATGGGGTCATAGTGTGAGTAACTCATTTTTGATCCATTTATGGATCTAGATGTCACACTGTCTCCTAGGAAGTTTGAAGTCTGTCTCAAAATCGTTTTCTAGTTCATGCATTGCATTTCAATTGCCTGATTGAAATCCTTTCTAACCTTGATCAACTTATCTATTTTCATCTCGATTGTTTCATTAACTGCAATTCTTGGAAGGCCTTCTCTCATTCCCACTAAAAGTGGCATTCCCACTAAAAGTGGATGGTCACATGCTATCTTCTTGTGGACTTGGTCTTACCATTATTTGTTGTGGAATTTTGTATGAATTGAACCCTATGCAATGAGTGCCTGAATTCTACATGTCTCTGTCTTTGCTCAATGTTGCTCCTTATATAGAAATTCTTGGCTAGTGCTCTTGTTGGAATCCCACTATCAATCTTTGTAGTAACCTTGGAATCTTGTACCCCATTATGAGCAACATGCCTACACCAATCTGCAACATTCTCAATGTACTTAGATTTTGTAGCTAGTTTTCTAGCATTCTTGGTTTGTGGGTTCCTGCACTCCAAAAAGGAATTTCTTCTCTACTTAGTATCAAATTTTCTTCAGTGCATGGAAATTGAAATATTATTCAAGTTGTGGTATTTTATTGTATTTTCTTGTCCTATTTTTCTATTTTAAAGATGGGATATTTGTTTCTTGTATCCACTTAAAATGTGTATACCGTTAATTTGATGTGTTTGTTGGTTTGTATCCAATATATTTAGTTATTTAATATGTTTGTTCTTCAATTTACACTCGTTTTCTAAATGTGCACATCTGTATTTTTGCAATTCAATAGATTTATGTACCAATAATCTGGGAAGAAATGCATTCACCGTTTCCATTTATAAACTCTATAAGAAATTAGAATTGACGTTGCATTTCCTGAGGGGTTTATATTTTGTGGTCATCTTGTGTTGTATGGTGTTATGATGCTTGGATCCAAGGTGTTGTGTAATTCATGACTGGCATTTCTTTTGTGTTTGTTATATTTATTGGCATGTCCATTAATTATGCGAGGTTTGTGCTGCTCACTTTATCCATGATGTGCTTCACACATTATTCATGACTTTTGTTGGAGGCAATTATAGCAAAAAAGTTGTAATGTCCCCTGGTCTAATTTTCGCTAGACTTCGCTTATTTTTTGCCAATTAGGGTTAGGGTTTCACTTTCGCCAATGAATGTCCTCTTTATTGAAGTAATTTGGATTGAAATCTGCATTCACCATATTAACAACATTTCCACATATATCTGTTAGCATTAATATCTAGATATCTAAAATATAAACATAATCACAAAAGCAATAATGAAGACATATGAGGAGTGGCATGGGTAGATCCACCCGAAGCTATCCATCTAAGCCCAAGAGCACAAGCGTTCGACCAAGATTACCCACCTCTTGGACCCAAGCGACAAGAATGTGTAAGAAAGACTATTCCACCCTCGGAGTGGCGTGCTTAGTGGAAGCACTTGTACCTTCTTTCTCTAGCCACGTCATCACCTCGGAAGACACTTAACTTATTGGGGACAGTCGGGGGAACGTGTAAGTGGTCTAGGCCTACCACCCCTTCATGGCCTCAACGGATGCTTAAGTGGGACCCCACCCCTCCATGGCCCACCCATGCCTTGGGATTGGGCGGACAATGAGTGGAATTTCCACCCCTCTAGGGCCCATCCTTGCCTTGGGTTCCAAGGGCGGACTTGAGTGGGGTTTTTAGGCACCACTTCCCTCACACCCTTCCTTCCAATAAGGTGCAAACACTCATGAAGACAATCTTTTAAGCAATTAAATACATTTGCATTTATCATTGATTCTTAAGTAAATATCAAATCTATTCTTAGAAAATTCTGATCGTATTATAAATCAAAGACAAAATAAAAATACATTTATTGACCTTATTCTAGATATCTTATGTTAAGAACAAATAATAATAAATACATCTACTCTTACTCAACAGATTCTAAACATATCATGATTAGAAGAAAATAATAATAAATACATCTGCTAATTCTACTCTATAACTTATGAACATATTATAAAACAGTAAGCATGCCTATCGATTCCCCATTTTATATCTTTAGCAGATCTGCTGTATTTTATTCTTATATTTCTCATTCTTTCTTCCCCTAATTATCTATCTATTTATCTATCTATCTATATATATATTCTTACACATGTTACATGTATATCCGTATATATGTTTTTATATCTGCTTAATTTCTTAATCTGCTGTGTTTCAAATTCTATCAACTATTGTTGAATGTTTTTCTATTCTGATATTCGGAAATACTAAATATCAATTGCTAAGTGAGTAACCTCACCTAGTTCGTACTTAGATCTTTTTACTTTCCTTTCTTTTCACTCCCGATCCCTTTATTGTTATTTCTCTCCCTTTGGTGGTCAGATTAGAGAATGTTCTTTATTAAAATGTTTCTACATCCAGCATATACTCCTCTTTCTTATCCATGCTCATCCCCTTTGAATATATTTTTTCTTTTATATCCCCCTGTAATGTCCCCTTTTCAAGCCTGACTGTTTCAGTGACCGTTAGCCTTTTCTTGGGAACCCGGAGGCTAGTCGGAAGTTAAAATTAGGGTTTCCTAATTTTGAGGAGGTCATTGATCGGAGATGATAGTTTTAATGGCGGATTCCTTCTGGGTTTTCAGAGGGCTTCGCAGTGATATGCTCGTCTCAGCATTCAGAGTACTTTTTGGAATTTACTATTTTTAGTAAATTCTATTTTTGGCAGTTCCAGATGTGCTCAGGTTGGTTGACTTCCGGTTGCAGTTTTGATCAGTTGACTTCATCAGTTTTGGCTTCAAGGCATTCTCGGAGAAATAAGTTAAGTCTTTCCCATTAAAGTCACGTTTTAATTATTATGTTTCAACGTTGACCTTGGCACTAGAGTTAATGACTTAACGTTGTGTTTAAAAAGTGGTCATTAAGGGTGGCGCCCTCATTAAAGAGAATATTATAATTATTGCAAAGTCAAAGCAGGGTATGATGGGGCGCATTTATCAAGAATGGTGTTTTAATTAAAATGTCATTTATTAAAGTCTTGAAGGAGAAAGTTCGCCAAAACTTGAGGAGGATGAGTTTGACCTAAAAGCTGATTTTAGGGTTGTGCAAAGTCAATTGAAAGTTATAAAGAGGAGTCTTGGGGGATCATTTGGGTTATCTTGGAAAATACACCGTTATGCTGCCGGATTGAATCTGGATCACTTCGAGGGATGAAGACCTCCTAACCATTGGGCATCACTTCGTGTTTGAGAAACAACATCTAGTGGTGAATTTCAGTCTAGTTGTGAGTGCATCTTAGTTTATTCATTGTATTTAGTTTTGCATTTTAGAAATCTGTTATTGGCATTATATTGTTCCAGCTTATTGTACTGTTCTAGACAGCAGATTGCATGTTTTGTTCATAACTCAAAAAAGACAAAAAAACTCATTCTGGGTAATGCCTCATTCTATAAGTTTGTCCTAGGCGCCCATATGTTCTAGATCTTAGATTTTTAGGAAGTGTATTCAATTTTTAAGAGAAGATCGATTCTTTCAGCAGGGCCGTACCATGTACTTGCATGGAAATCTGTGCATTAATTATTAGAGACATTTTGGGTCTGTTTTAAGAGTTTAGTCTAGGCGCCATATTGTTAGGAATATTGTGCTATGCTAATCATGTCACTTGAGCAAGTTTACAGAGGGTTATGAGCATTTGATTAGGTTTATGGACTGCTGTTCAATCTTTCAAGGAGCAGATTTGTAACAGGAAACAGAAAACAGCAGCTTGATCTTTGAATCATTTCGATTGTGGTATGCATTCCTAAGATTAAAGTAAACTCTCTTTGATGCAATATTGTTCTATTGTTGTCACATTGAAGTTGGCAGGCATCGGCATCTTATTCTTGTAATCTGTCAGTAGTACTGGCAGTTTCTCATTTATTGCTCAAAGCTGATTGTGATTCAGTATTCATTAAAAGTTATTGTAATTGTTAGATCTCCGCCCTATGGTCGCTACTTTCCCATCTTGGGTCAGCAAGCACATTCTGGGTGTAGAGTAGATTCAGTATTCAGCATTTCCTTTACATTTGCTTTCAGTCTTAATTGGAAATTGTAGAACTCCGCCCTATGGTAGCTACTTTCCCTTCGGGGGAGCAAGCACATTCTGGGTGTTGAGCAGTTCCGTTATTCAGCATTTCATTTCAAGCTTTACTTTCTGTAATCACTCCGTCATATGGTCGCCCCTCACTCCACTCTGGATTGGGTAGCACATACTTGACGTTGAGTTCCCTTCTGTACCTTAAGTTTACTTTCTTGCACGTTTCGGTTTATCCTTCTAACCTTAACGGGTGCACTGACTTGAATGTTGCAATTTGTTATTTGAAAAACGAAAAAATTTGGCTCGGTATATTTCACCCCCATGATGGAGGAAAGGTGTTGTACCTAAAATAAATTTTTGTCATTATGTATAAATTGAGCTAAATCATGTTAAAATGCCGTCAAAAGTCTATTTTAGGTCAAACCAAACATAAGGTCTTTGTGGGTTTCTGTCAAGGAACACGTGCAAAATTTTGAAAATTTGAAAATTAGGGTTTCATGCCCCTATTTTAAGGGAAACCTCTGAAAATAGGACCTTCCTGGAAATGATTGAAAATGATATTCATAGGATTAAATGACTTCTCGATCACACTCATCAAGTCAAAATCATCAAAAGACATATTTTACTCTGGTGGGTCTATTTCTATTTTTCAGGAACAAAGTTAGGAGCTCCGCAGCCATTAATGGCAGATTGGCCAGTACCAGGTGTTGAAAGCTAAGCTTCAAAAGTTTCAACGATGCAACTATGGTGAAAAAGGTCTAAAAAGATGTTGTTTGACGAAGGAGATTCTTGAAACTAGAAAAGACCAAAATTTGACTAACTCTGGAAAAGTTATGAAGGAGAAATCAGTCCATGATGCAAAAAGAGTCCTTTTCAGAGAGGGGCGCCCTTGATTCTCAGGGGGCAAATGTAATCTTTTGATTCATCCATGATAGTCATCCTTGGTGTTCTCCTATTGGCTCGACAATGTAACAATCAACAAGATCATCTGACGAAGTGATCACTGGCGAATGTCAGCACAACACAAAGAGGTAGTTATGAAAATCATCAAAAATGATTGTCCAGCATGGGAAAAGGCGCCCTTGTCAAGCAAAGGCGCCCTTGAATGGAGTGGTCAAGATGTGACTCGTTGAGAAATGCTGCCCTTAAGAGATCTCTTTGATCTCGTTGCAGCTTGACAACGAATTTGTCAGCAAGCCTGTGAGACGAGTCAAACGATTGCAGTGATGGATCAACTAAACATGCCAATTGAAGGATAAATCAGTAAGATACAAGCTAAAAGCGCCCTTGCTGGCTAGGGGCACCCATCTTTTTGAAATATTTGATGACCCCGTCAACAGTTGCTATGTATAATGAACTTGTTTAGCTATCAACCAGCTTCTTGATCAAATCAAAAGCATTTTCATTGGACCTGCTAGGAAACCGATGGAAGCAATCAATTGGAAAATGTCCAAGAAAGAGACTGAATGAAAAGTATGATAAAACATGCTAAGGCATGGGAAAAAGAGCCCTTTCTAGAGAAAGGCGCCCTTTATGTGGGCCCCTTAAATGTTGTAAGATGGCAGAGGGTTCTCCAAGATGACCTTAACCATCAACAACAAAGCTGTAATCACGAGAATCCGACTAGGCGATCAGCCTAGAGTGAAGATCCAACTGGAGCATTTTTTAGGATGAAAATCATTGAGCAAGAAGGAAAAAGCGCCCTTTTCAGTGAGGGGCGCCCTTGCATTAAGGGACCTTTAACTGACTTCTGTAAACTGAAACTCCAATCATCTTTTGAGGAGCAGAGCTGGTTACCTGATGAGACATCAAATGAGATTATCCGATTCTCCGATCAACAAAAATTCCGAATCAAAGCATAGGAGATCATAATGAAGAGATTGAAAAAACAGATATTAAAAAAGACCAAGGCAAGGAAAAAGCACCCTTTCTTGAGAAAGGCGCCCTTCTTTTTAGGCTCACAAACTAAGCTTTCTGGCTTAATGCCTCCCAGGTAGGTTTTCTCAGCACAGATCTAGCTACTTAGTGAATCTATCGGCAGTTGCTCAGGATCAATTGATCAATCTGGAGCTAGGATCAAACAGAGGTTAGTCAATAGTGAAAAATGATGAAAAAGCACTCAAACTCAAAAGGGATGCCTAAAAAGGTCAAAGGCAAGTTTGTTGACTTTAGTTAAGATATTTTGGAGGCAAACTTGGCCAACTCATCCACCATCAGTGGAAATCAACCTTTTTGAACTCCAGATCAAGCCAAATCAGCTTTAGATCATGAGTTAGGCTCCCAAACTTCATGGATTCAAGCACAAATCTCTATATGATCAAGCCTAGGGTCCATTATGCTCATTTCTTTTGCAGGTTGAGGGTTTGAACAACAATAAGCTCTCCAAGGATGTTTTTCAAGATCTGAAGAAGGTTTTTCAATCGTTCGTGATTTTTCGAAGATTAGTGACAGGGAAAGTTTGTCTTTTCGGATGTTGCATCCGGAAAAGTTTTTTCTTAGAAAGGGCAGCAATAACTTCTATTCTTTCTCTCATCTTCTTCTTCTATTTTGTCTAAAATTCTTGCATGTGATGGTAAACAGCAGGGTATCACAGATTTGATCAACTGGGTGTGATCAACATAATTTTCTAGAGAAACCCATCTCTTCAAATTTTCCAAAATCAGCAAAATTGCCGCCCCTATTTTTAGGGATTTTTTCGGAAAAGTCATCAAATCAAAATTTCAATGAACTGGGTTTGTTTAGCTTTGAAGCATCAACAAAACCCGTGTGTAAGAATTTTTTTGAAAAAATACTTCTCGACAGGGAATGCTATTTTTAAGGGTTTTCAGAGTTGTTTAAACATACCCGTGTTTATAGTCAATAGGCGAGTTTTTCTTCATGGAATGACAATTTGGCATCCTTAGGCTCCAATTGAACAACCAGACCATGCACCAACAACTCTCCAACCAAATCTTACACATGTTGCTGGAGAGCAAACAAGCATCATCAGCAGTTTGCGGATTTTTATCTTTGAAAATAATACATCACCTGCTTAGTGGAGAACGGCAACAATTACTCTGGACGAAGAAGAAAGAAAGGCTGATCTTGCAACTGAAAGACCAGTATTACCTTCACCCGCATGGCAGTAAGCACCTTGGCTTACCAGCAGTGAAGAGGTCATTCCAAGCACGGAGCCGCCAAAGTTACCAAGAGTAGCAGCTTTCGCAAGGAGAGGAGATGTCACGTCATCAAAGCATTGACTATTCGGAGACGAAAGAAGTCAACACATGGATCGAGGAGCTATTGACCGGAGGTGGTGAGGTGTGAAAAGACACCTAGGTTGGGACGTCCTAGTCTCTAGGAAGGCATTTATGATTAATAGTTAGTTAACTTGATGACTCATTCCAAGTTAACTGACTGTCCCTTGAATCATGCATGTCTATCTCTATTTATGGGGTGGTTTGTTTTGACTTCCATTGATTGTGGATGTTTGTTTTGACTCCACTAATCATGGATGAGTTATCCCATAAATCATGGATGTCTATCTTAGAGACACCTACTTTGTATTTAAGCTCACCTTTTGTCTTGTTTCAGTCAACTGAAGTAGTTTCCAGTTGGCTCTTTGTTTAGTTTCAGTTAATTGAAGTAGATTTCCAATTAATTGTTTGTTCCCCCTTTCTAGGAATAAATCTTGCTAATTGATTGGCAAGAACTCAACTCAAGGAGATTTTAGGGTTGCCTACTCCTTTGAGTTCTATAAATAAGAGCCCTGGGCTCATTATTTGTTTAACCTTTACTTACTATGCAAAATTGCTGTGCCATTGTTGCCAACAAGTTTGAAAGTGATTATTTGTTCACTCTCGGATGAGAGTTGTGTTGGCGTAACAACTAGCACCTCTGGAGTAAGAGTTGGTACGGACAGCTATGCACACTACGCAATGAGTGCTCTTCAAATTAGGAGGGGAAGCTCCCTCGTTGTGCTTGACAAAAATACCTGCAAAGGGAAATAAACTAAACTAATTCCTGTCTTTTTGTTTCAGTTGTAGAGGTACAAGGCTTTCTCGTAAACTATATACGTTGCAGCTGAGAATTTTCTCTGGTTTCGCAGATTCACTAACTACAACTAAACTTAATAAATTAAATTCTATCCAGCTCCCTCAAGAAAACAGAGCATGAGGAAACGGAGCAAGGTTATGACTATCAGACAATAAACGGATTCAGATTCTATACTTGAGGGCAAGGTGGCGCAACTATTATCTCAATCTGAACAAGTTTATAAGGCACAAAACAGATTTAAGAATTTACCATGACAATCTTATGAAACCCTATGTGGCATAACACTTGATTATAATGGTAAAGACTTCACAAACAGATTTATCATCACAATCTTATGAAACCTGTTGGCGTAAAATCTAACACCTCTGGAGTGCAGGTTTGTACGGACAGCTATGTACACTACGCAATGAGTGCTCTTCAAATTAGGAGGGGAAGCTCCTTCGTTGTGCTGGAATGCATGGAAAAGAAAAGTAATCTAAGTCCTATCTTTTTGTTCTCACTGGAAGAGGCACAAGGTTAAGAAAACCAAGAGCGTTGCTAAGGATTTTCTGGTTTGCGGATCATTAACACAACTAAGCTAACTACTTTAAATCTATCGGTTCCTCAAAAGCGAGCATGAAATGGAGCGGGGATGATTATAGGCGATAAAGCGTGTTTAGATTCTCTACTTGAAGGCAAGGTGAAGAGCATCTATCGGCTCAATCTAGACAAGTTTATTGGGCACAAAACAGATTTAAGCATTTACCATGACAATCTCATGAAACCCTATGTGGCATAACAATTGATCATAATAGTAAAGACTTCACAAAACAGATTTATCATCACAATCTCACGAAACCCTATGTGGCATAACACTTGATCGTAATGATAAAGATTCACAAAACAGATTTACCTAAACTATGGGAAGAATTTAGCATAACACTTGATCAAAGTAGTAAAGACTTCACAAAACGAATTTACCATCACAATCTCACGAAACCCTATGTGGCATAACATTTGATCGTAATGATAAAAGATTCACAAAACAGAAAGAATTCACCATTACAATTGCATGAAACCCTATGTGGCATAACAATTAATCGTAATAGCGAAGACACATGAACAACTACCAAAAGAGCAATATTGAGGGCAAGGTAGGCGCATCATATATTTCTCTCTCCAGCAAAAGTTAATTACAAATGAGCAAAAGCTCTTATTTATATACATCAAGGTGTAGGTAACCCTAAAATCACCTTGAGTCATCTACAGTCTTGCAATACATGCAAGATTTATTTCTAAACCCTAATAAAGCAAACTATACAGTTAACTGGAAAGCTACCATCAGTTAACCGAAGCATCTAACCTAAATGGACAATGTGCAAGCATGAACGTCCTTATTAAAAGCAAGTTAACTGGCCACTACCTTGATTAGCTAGAGCCTAACCCTAACTCCTGTGATGATAATTCCAAGAATGAGATAAGTATGTGTTAAGTCAGCAAGTAAACTCAAGACTGAAAGTCGAGTTAACTGCTGCTCATGACTCAACCCTCGAAATTAACTGCAGGTTCCAACTGGCAGATCACTCCATGTCAACTCGGTCTAACACTTCGACCAAGAACTCATCGATCTCTCTGTCATCTGGCACTTTGACGCTGCTAAAAATAAGTCTGTTTCTTTAGTTCTCTGCCACTTTCTGTAATCGTGTGCATGCCATCTTCACATTCTTCAGTCGCCTTTCTGAAACTGGTTGCAATCACTGAAATATGTGATCAAAACCTCCATCAAGATATCGCAAACATGCTTCTGGAACTTAGTTTGCACAGCCTCGAGATCAGCGTAGGTACCATCTTCACGAAGACCGTGGCATGGGATTTGAGTGACTTTGGCGGCTCCGTAAATGAAGTGATGGCCTCTATTTCTTCTGCAACTTAACGTTTTTGATGCAATCATGAATTAAGACCGATTTGGTCTTGAATTTAGTCTAGTTGAACCGCCTTCTGAAAAACTTGCCTGTTGACTGTGAACACGGCTATATTCTGACGAATTTCTCTGGAAAGCTAAAATGGCTCCTGGTGAGGCTAAAAATATCGTCGGAGGATAATTTTCACCAAAAATTTTGAGACATGGGTTTTGTCCGGAAAATGATTCTAAGACAACCCACAACGTTAAAATTGTGAAAAAACGCCGTTTAGCCTAACATGCAAAGACTTTTCAGTCGAGAAAAGCAGGGGTTCTAGAGCTTCCCGGGGCAATTTTTCTTGAGAAAATCTGAAACATGGGTTTTATGCACAACGGAATTCTGAACAAACCCAAATGATGAGATTTTCAAAAAGATGTGATTTTATCCCACATGCAAAGAAATCTTCGGAAAAAAGCATAGAGCTTCAGAATGAAGGCTGCGGGGCAATTTTCTCGAGAAAATCTAAGACATGGGTTTTGCTGCTGATGCTGAAATATGCGAACCCAGTTGATCAGATTCTGAATATATGTTGAATTTCTTTGACATGCGAAGAAAGTACCTAAGGTGAGAAATAGAAGAAATAAGACAAAAGATAGAAAGTTTTGCTTGTCTGCTTCTGAAAAATCCGCCAACCTCTTCTCTGGAACTTGATGAAACCTGCATGCAAAGTGAAAATAAAGTCTAGAATCGCCTTCCTCTGAACAATCTGAACTCGTTGCTATGAAGAACGCTGAATTCAGACACCTGTAGCACTTTTAGCTTGCTGGTCGCTCAAGAAGAATATGAACTTCAGAGCAAAAGATGATGAAATAATGGACGCCATTGCTGAAATATATAGATTTTCATCTTTGAAATTCTCATAAGGCACTAAAGCTTGAAAAATGGTGCTTGGCTTCTAATTGGACCTTAATTTAGTTAATTGAAACTTGAATATGCTAAATAAAATGCCATGCTTTAGGGTTTTCCCTTCAACATTTCAGTTAAACTCATCATGCGATTTTAGCTTCAGTTAGCAACCTATATTAAATTCGCCATCTTCAACCTTGCTTTAGCTTCACAAACTTGAACTAAGGCGTGCCCTTTAGATAACTAAAGTTAACAATCTTGATTGAGATAAAGAATTCGCCATCTTCATGTAATAAACAATCTAAAAATAGCGACCCTTTCATGACTTCAGTTGGCCTTCAAGAATGCGCCAAATTCACATGCTTTAATCAATAAAATCTAAATATAGCAACCCTTTTGGAACTAAAGTTGCCATTCCTTGAAAAGTGCGTAGCTTCACCAATTCATGCTTCACTATTCAAACCCAAATATGGCGACCCTTTTGGAACTAAAGTTAACAACTTCATGCGCCATACTTCACACAAACTATGCTTCATCAATTCAATTCGTCCCTTTTAGAACTTCAGTTGACACTTAATGAAGCGCCATCTTCACTAAAACTTCACAATTTTGACCAAATTCGCCATGCATGTGAACTTCAGTTGACATTCACTGATAATCTTCAGTTAAGTGAACATGCAAGATAGTTAACTCGACATGCAAGGCAGTTAACTGAACATGCAAATTAGTTAACCCGATATGCAAACTGAAAGATCACTCAACATGCCAATATACGAACTGAAGATGACAACCCAAAAATCGTTTAGTCTAACTGCAGTCAGAACTCCAGTTAAGGCGTCCATTCAACTCACTTTCGAAAATTCAACTTTGACCTCTCAAGCGAATTCCAGACTTAGCCAAATTTCATGAAAATTTAAGCTAAAACCTCTGCCGGGACCTCTGTTCATCCTCTGACACTGGTTGACTGACTTCTCCGATTGACTGGCTGACAAGTGCATTGTAGAGCTCAGTAAGAACTGATCAAAAGATATCTTGAGACTACACATCATAATACTGACATCTGAAGGCTCAAAAATCCAAGCGCCTTTTTGAAAAGCTGTGCTTTTTCTCAGACAGTCAAATTTTGACTTCTGCATTTCGTACGAAGGGAAAAACAAAATCCTTCATAACTTTCATTTTCTCAACTTTCAGGACTGGAACTCAGGTTCACTGCATAGCTGACATCATTCTGCATAACAACTGTAAAGGTACATTTCTCAAGAAAACGTCTGAGGGGTGAAAAACAAGGGCGCCTTTTTGAAAAGCTGCTCTTTTCACTCCAGACAGCCATTTCTGGAAATGACAAAAATAATATAAAAACTCCCACTGCGAGCTGCTGAGACATCTTCTGAACTGACGGAGACAGGCAACGGAAAGCTGAACATAACACGGACACACTGAATAACTGAAATCATCAGAAAGAAAGCATTAAAGGCCTGAAAAGCTTCGGCGCCTTTCTAAAAATGTGCTCTTTTGCTTTTTCCTCTGATATTCTGACTAAGATTTGACCCCACGTTTGACCTCAGGTTCAGGCACTTCAGCAACTCAGATTCACCCACTGACAGATGCGTCGCGAAGTTTGAACAAATGTGAGATAAACATCTTGGGTGGCATTTAGCCAAAAACTTACGTTTGGCACCTCAAAAAGATGGGCGCCTTTCTGAAAAGCTGCGCTTTTTACGAGTGTTAGCCAATTCTCGCTTTCACCTCATTTTGCGCTGTATCTTCCGTAACTGGAACAAAACAGGTCCGTTTGACAAGCTTGATAGCTCACTGCGAAGCTGACGTGATGCCGGACAAATGTCTGCTGGAGGTGACAAACCCTAAAAACAGGATCTGGGCCCCTAAAAGATAGGGCGCCTATTTGAGAATGTGCTCCCTTCTCCAGAGAGAAAATTTTGACGATTTCCGTTCAAATTTTCACTTTTCTTAAATCTCTTCGGTAACAGACTGACATGACACTGACACCAACTCCATATTTAAAAGCTCCAAAAACGACCTTCTGACATCACTTTAACAAGATTTAAACTCAATTAAGCAAAATGCCTTAGTGAAGCAAAATTTTTGGTTTTGGGTACAACAAAACCCTATGTGGCATAACACTTGATCATAATGGTAAAAGTTCACAAAACAGATTTATCATCACAATTGCATGAAACCCTATGTGGCATAACAATTGATCGTAATGATAAAGATGCACAAAACAGATTTATCTAAACTATGGAAAGAATTCACTATCACAATCGTATGAAACCCTATGTGGCATAACAATTAACTGTAATAGAAAAGACGCATGAACAAATACCAAAAGAGCAATATTGAGGGCAAGGTAGGCGCAACATATATTTCTCTCTCAAGCAAAAGTTAATTACAAATGAGCAAAAGCTCTTATTTATATACATCAAGGTGTAGGGAACCCTAAAATCACCTTGTGTTAACTTCAGTCCGCAAATGCATGCAAGATTAATTATTAAACCCTAATGAAGTAAACTATACAGTTAACTAGAAAGCTACCATCAGTTAACTAGTACATTTAACCTAAATGGACAATGTGCAAGCATGCACGTCCTTATTTAAAGCAAAGTTAACTGGCCACTACCTTCAGTTAACTGAAAACCCTAACCCTAACTCCTGTGATGATAATTCCAAGGATGAGATAAGCACGTGTTAAGTCAGCAAGTAAACTCAAGATTGAAAGTCGAGTTAACTGCTGCTCATGACTCAACCCTCGAAATTAACTGCAGGTTCCAACTGGTAGATCACTCCATGTCAACTCGGTCTAACACTTCGACCAAGAACTCATCAATCTCTCTGTCATCTGGCACTTTAACGCTGCTCAAAGCAATAGTCTGTTTCTTTAGTTCTCTGCCACTTTCTGTGATCGTGTGCATGCCATCTTTACATTCTTCAGTCGCCTTCCTGAGACTGGCTGCAATCACTGAAACATTCTCTAACTTAGGCGCCATAGGTTCACCTTCAAGGCTGTCACAAATCAGTTTCTCGAACTCTGCTTGTACTTTGTCCAACTCAACATACGTGCCATCTTCAAGAAGATAATGACACGGAATCTGAACAACGAAGCCACTGACAAGTGCAAATACTCCAACCACATCATCCTTGAGTGAAAACAACTTGGTAGAAACCTTCTCACATATTTCCATCCTGAGAAGGTGCTGCTCTCTCCAAGTAAAAAATTTGTCTTGATCCTCATCGATCTCCAAGGCATCATATGCAACTGACAACTGAGATACCAGAACCCGATCCTTTGCCAAATTCTCTGCAACTGCAATCTCAAACAACTGAATACCCTGACGGAGTTTATGTGCATCACTCCTCAACTGATACATATCTGCAAGAAGACGCCGACCAGCAGCAACTAAACTTTCAATCCAGTTGTCCAAAAGTCTGCCATGACTGACTAACTGATCCAGATTTCGTTGTTCTGCAGGTGTATGCTGGGGAAGAACAGGTGCTCTACTCAAATTTCCATGAACAAGATCAGAAATGTATTGACGAAGTTGACTATTTTCAGCCTTGAGTAAGGCCTTATCTTCTCCATCTTTGGTGATACGCTCTTCAAGATTATTAGTGACAATCTTAAGAAGAGTTACATCTGTTTCTCTAGTGGTCCTGTCAAGATTAGCCTTAGTAAATGTAAAGTCACCAACCTCGACTTCATCTAAGCTCTTACCCTCTGGAGGAACGGCAACTTCAATAACAATTTCTGATTCTGGAGTCTTTTCAATGTGCACTTGTTTCTTTATCTTCTTGTTCGACCTTCTCTGATAAAGTTCATTGAACTCAAACAAATCAAGGTTGTATGAAGGTTCACGTCTCTGTCTTCCCAAAGAATTTTCAAGCCAACAAGATTGAACAATATTCTCAATTCGCGGAGAGACTATCCCTGATGTATCAACCTGTGGTGGTTCAGGTGCCTCCGATTCAGCTTGAATTGGTGTCTCAGGCTCAAAATCTATGTCAATAGGTTGTATGTGAGGCGAACTAGGAAGTGAAACGTGAGGCTCAGCTTGAATAACTGTCTCTACTGGAACCTCAGGAACGTTCTCAACTTGTTTCTGCTTCCTCTTACTAGTAGCTCTTTTCCCTGTGTTTCCACTGAGTCTAACCCCTTCAGGAGGTATTATAATGGCCTTGACTCTGGGTCTTGCTCTAGAAGTAGAAGGCAACGAAGAGAAATCCTTTGGCGGCTCTGTTATAGGAACTGACTTCCGTGTCCGTTTGCTCTCCAAGAACAACTTGCTAGTCTTGATAACTGATCTGGAAACCTCTTCAATAGAAATATTCTCCTTGGCATACCAATCAGGTGAGCGAAGTGGCTGCCGAGCAACTTGATCCTTAACATATGAATTGAGAAGAACTTCTCCATCATCATCCGATAGACCATTAACATCTTCTAATAAGTAATCAAAGAGCTGACCAATAGTGAGTCTACAATAGTGATGACGACGAACCTCGAATTCATCTTCACAATTAGCCCATAAATCTTCAAGTGCTGGCGTATGTGCAATCCCTCGCTCTAACCGATTTGCATAATGACCGAGAGGATCATAGGAACGCCTCTCAGTGTAAGTCTTGAATTTGAACCTTTCTATCTCGGTAGACATAAACCTGACATCTGTTGCCGCATTGCATGTGAAAATTCCCAATGTGAATGGAAAATTAGCCGCAGTCTTATGACGACTACGAAGAAAGAAATGGACATGCTGCATTTGTCTGAGGAACTCCATAAAGATAATCTTGTCTGACGGATACCTTGGCAACATCAGGGGCTCTCCAACATATCCATAAACTCGGATGTATGTGAAAGTAGGGAACTGGATAAACCAATCCGCCCAAGTCTCCATCGCTGATTTGGTCTCAGCAGAAATGCGAATGTGCATCTCGTCATCAAGATCTTTAACCGTTCTCATGGAAAAGTGATCATTTACCGCTCAGAAATCCTGCTCGGATTGAGAAAACTCCAACTGAGGATAATACTCATGAACACGCTGAACACCAAGAGTGCCGTTAGTTTTAAGAAGCCGTAGCTACCTTGAAAAGCAACCAAATAAACCAAGTAGGATATCATATGAAACTCATGATACTTGAGAAAGTTAGTAATTTGCTGATGTAAGCAATCACTAATCAACATAGCCCAATCAAAACGCTCTGTACCATCAAGAATTCTGGTAATCAGGTAAAACATCCATGGAACGGAAAGTGCTAGCATCTGGTTGACCGGTAACTCGGTTGAGTAAAGTTATCAAAACAGCAACTTCCTCTTTGAATTCACCACGACCAACCTTCTTAGGCATGTTAGTTTTCTGAACTGTCAACCACTTCTGAGCCACTTTCCTCTGTGAACGTTGTCGATCAGCATCCCATATCTTCTCACAAGCTTCAAGAACCACATCAAAGTTATCTGAACGAGGAGGAATAGCAAAACATTTCTCTATGTCCTTCGGTTTGAGACTACAAACAACCCTCCCGTCAATTGATCTGATTTGACGTGAAGATGAGTCATAATGCTTGATGCAAGCAAGAACGAACTCAAGATCAAAAGTAGTAACAGGAATGGATACCGCTGTCAGTAACCCGGAACGCTCAAGATTTCTCAACGAATTGCTGCTAACACCCTCCAAACTACTCAGATTGACCACTGGATAAACATGATTTAGGTCTGTATCTGAAGTCTTGATGAAATTATGTGTAAGAGCCGATTTCACCTTGTAATCAATGAGATTGAACTGCATTTTGAAAATGAGGACTTTTGACTGTAAAGTCGAATATACTTGAAGAACTTTTTGAAAACCTCTGGACAAGGCTAAAAATAGCCAAAGACAGAAGAAATTTTGAAATTTTAAGAACATGGGTTTTGCGCACAACTGAATTGAACAAACCCGGATAAGATTTCTCGAAAAATGTGATTCAAAGCCCACATGCAAAAGAAATTCTACCGAGGAAAAAGCCGCAGAGCTTTAGAGATAAGAGACTCTACGAGCGTTTTCTCGAAAAAATCTAAGAGCATTAAGGATGCTACTTTGCAAATGCTGAAATATCACGAACAGTTGATGCGGTCGAATATATGTGTTGAATTTCTTTGACATGCGAAGAAAGTACCTAAGGTGAGAAATAGAAGAAATAAGACAGAAGATAGAAAGTTTTGCTTGTCTGCTTCTGAAAAATCTGCCAATCTCCTCTTTGAAACTTGATGAAACCTGCATGCAAAGTGAAAATAAAGTCTAGAATCGCCTTCCTCTGAACAATCTGAACTCATTGCTATGAAGAATGCTGAATTCGGACACCTGTAGCACCTTTAGCTTGCTGGTCGCTCAAAAAGAATATGAACTTCAGAGCAAAAGATGATGAAATAATGGACGCCATTGCTGAAATATATAGATTTTCATCATTGAAATTCGCACAAGGCAAGGAATCCATGAAAAGTGCGCTTGGCCTGTGATTGGACCTCATCTCAGTTAACTGAAACTCAAATACGCTAAATAAATCGCCATGCATTAGGGTTTCCCTTTTCAGTCTTTAGTTAACAACTTCATGCGACTTTGCCTTCAGTTAGCACTTGATCTTAAGTTCGCCATCCTTCACACTTGTTTTAGAATTCACAAATTTGAACTAAGGCGTCCCTTTTGATAACTAAAGTTGGCAATCTTAATTGAGATGAGAAATTCGCCATATATCATGCAATAAACATTCTAAAAATAGCGACCCTTTTCAATCTTCAGTTGGCCTTCAAGAAGTGCGCCAACTTTACACTTATGCTTCAATTCAATTCTAAAAATAACAACCCTTTTGGAACTTAAGTTGTCATTCTTTGCAAAGGGCGTAGCTTCACTAATTTATGCTTCATCAATAAAACTCTAAATATGGCGACCCTTTTGGAACTGAAGATAACAACTTCATGCGCCATACTTCACTAATTTATGCTTCACCATTCATGTCATCCCTTTTAAAACTTCAGTTAACATTCAATGAAGCGCCATCTTCACACAAACTTCACAATTTTGACCAAATTCGCCATGCATGTGAACTCCAGTTGACATTCACTGATAATCTTCAGTTAAGTGGACATGCAATCAAGTTAACTCAACATGCAAGCTAGTTAACTGAACATGCAAACTGAAAGATCACTCCACATGCCAATATATGAACTGAAGATGACAACCCAGAAAACGTTTAGTCTAATTGTAGTCGGAACTCCGATTAAAGGAATCCATTTCAAACTCCACTTTCAAAATCGCTTTGACTCTTAGGGTGAGATTCAGGACTTAGCCAAATTTCATGAAAGTTTAGGCTGGAAACCTCTGTTGGGACACCATTCATCCTCACGACACATTTAGAAATGACTCCACTTAGATTAAGGTACACAGAGTGCATGAGGAAATTTGAGGAGTAAAAGCTGGGAAATCCAAAAGATAATGTCCTTTGAGGTAGGCAAATTAAAAAAATGGCTGACATCTGAAGGGCTCCGTCCGGAATGGCGGCTTTCACCGGGAACTTGAATCATATTTCAACATCTGCATCTCGAACGAAGGGAAAAACAAAATCCTTCATAACCTCTGATTTATTAACTTTCAGGACTGGATCTCAGGTTCACTGCGGAGCTGACCTTATTCTACATAACAGCTGCAAAGGCACATTTCTCTAGAAAACATCATCTGAGGGGTGAAAAACAAGGGCGCCTATTTGAAAAGTTGCGCTTTTCATTCCAGACTTAGCCATTTCTGGAGCTGACAAAAATAACACAAAAACCCCGACTGCAAGCTGCTGAGTCATCCTCTGATCTGACGGAGACAGGCAACGGAAAGCTGAACGTAACACAAACACATTGAACATCTGAAATCATCAGAAAGAACGCATTAAAGGTTTGAAAAGCTTAGGCGCCTTTCTTAAAATGTGCTCTTTTGCTTTTTCCTTGATATTCTGACTAAGATTTGACCCTACGTTCGACTTCAGGTTCAGGCACTTCAGCAACTCAGATTCACCCACTGATGGATGCGTCGCGAAGCTTGAACAAACGTGAGATAAACATCTTGGATGGCATTTAGCCAAAAACCTACATTTGGCACCTCAAAAAGATGGGTGCCTTTTTCAAAAATTGCGCTTTTCTCCAGTGTTAGCCAATTCTGGCTCACCTTGTTTTGCACTGTATCTTCCGTAACTTACTCAAAACAGGTCCATTTGACAGGCTTGACAGCTCACTGCGAAGCTAGCGTGATTCCGGACAAATGTCTGCTGGAGGTGACAAACCCTAAAAATAGGATCTGAGCCCCTAAAAGATAGGGCGCCCATTTCAAAAGGTGCTCTCTTCTCCAGAGATAGAAAATTTTGGTGTTTTTTGTTCAAATTTTTATTTTCCTTGAATTATTTCAGTAACAGACTGACATTACACTGACACCAACTCCATATTTAAAAACCCCAAAAATGACCTTCTGACAACACTTTAACAAGGTTAAGACTCAATTAAGCAAAATGCCTTAGTGAAGCAAAAATTTTGGTTTTGGGTACAACAAGTTGATTGGTTGATTGTAATTGTGCATGATTTCGTGCTTTTGCTGTCCCAATTCTTTTGTAACTCGTTGATGAGGCTTGAAGAAGAAAATTAGAAGGCACTTGCATTTTGATCTACCTATTTGAGTTCTTTCTATGATTTGTTTTCAATAGCTTGTTGTCTCATTTCCCCCCTCGGACAGGGGTTCCTCCTCCTTGGATATTTGTTATTGGCGGTTATCGTGTGATGTCGTTTAATGGATTGACTTCCAACCTACACTTCGGACAGGGGTTCCTCCTCCTTAGCAAGTTTTTTGGCCCAAACATCGTACTTTGTTGTTTCTAGTAAGTTGTTTCCTAGCCTATACCTTGGACAGGGGTTCCTTCTCCTTGGCAAGACAAAGATCCAACTTACCGTAAAGAGCGTTTGCTTGTATAAAATCTTATCCCAGTGTATATCCGAGAGTTTAGAGCCTCGGCCATATTCTAAGGAGACAACGGATTCAAGTGATCCAACCCATTCATTCCTGCTCCTATGCCCTCATGCTTTGTTTACCTTGAGGAGATAGGATAGATTAAAAGCTAGTTTAGTTGTAGTTAAGATCTGTAGAAACTAGATAAAAGATTAGCTATGGTGCATTGTGTTTGTGCACCCTTGTGTCCTACCGCTGAGTACAAAAAGATAGGAACCTTAGTCTACTCTACCCTTTCTTATGCATTACATCAGCAAAGAGGGACTTCTCCTCTTTAAATAACGAAGAAGTGTTGCAAAACATTTGTAATAGCTGAACGTTTACAATCAACACTCCAGAGGTGCTAATTTAAACGCCAACAAAAGGCATGAGTCTTTCCCTTACGAAGGGACACGTCCCTGCTGCACTAACCACTCCCTAAAGTAATCACAACTTTTAGACTTCGTTGCTTGCCTTTTAAAAAACATTTATGAATCGCTGAGATTTAGGATAATCGCTGCAATTAAGATATGTATTAATCACTGCCTATTTTCATTATAAGGATCGTTGTCTTCTTTAGCTTTAGGGATTGCTGTCTTATATGGCCTATACTGAATTTATATTGATGTGTATATTATTTTATATAATTTATTATTACGATATTTATAATATTAATTATTTTGCTATATATTATATTATGATTATTGATTAGAGCACAACCTAAAATATCTATTTATAATACTGTTAGTTAATATTTATTTAGGATATTAAATTTGCTAATTTGACAATTATAATATTATCATTATTATAATTGTAATATAATTGAGTGTAATTATAATTATAATATAATTATTTATATCTGCATTTTAAATATTTATTTTACTTATTGTCCAATTATTTCTTGGTTTCCATCTTACTAAGTCGGGGACATGACAAAAGTGGGGTCATAATGGAATTCATTAATTAAAAAGGCCTAATCAGACTATCTATTAGTTAGTGATTATTGGGGTAATTTGTTTGTGGACCGCCCTTGTCAGTTGTTTCCAATTCCAACTCTCCTTATTTCTATGCATTTCATCCTCAATGATGATTTGACAATGATTCTTCCCTGAGATTGTTTGGGTATAATGAAACAATGAAAGGGAAGAATGTATATACAACAAAACTAAAATTACAAAACATGTTTCTGTTACAGTTTCCTTATTTATGCATCTTTAGGTTTTTTTTTTTTTATGTGTGTGAATAGATTATGCACTTATTTGTTACATTTCCTCTATATCTACCATCTTGTTCTGCATAAGTCAGGAACATGGGAAACCTTTCCTACAAAATTCACTCAGTCATCTTTAATGTCAAGGAATAAATCAACCAATTTATTAAGATCATGAATTTACATAGTCTTCTTACAAGTTGTAAGTATTGCAATTGTAACAACTGGCACAAAGAGGTGTTGGAGAAAAACAACACATTTCATAATTTTGTTTTTTTAGTCATTGTTTCTTAAACCAGTGAACGGTCTGAGTTGTTTCACCTTGCAGCTTTTCTTTCTGATACAAATATAAAGTGACATTTGAAAGCTTTTTAAAAGTGAATCGTGACAAACACCTAGCATCCTACACCATAAAGGTCCAATGAACAGTCTAAAACAAAGATAATCTGCACTTCTTAAGTTAGCTATGACTGATCAATATTTTTTTAAGATATAATATTCTTTATAAAAGACTATTTTGAATTTAGTCTTTTTTCTCTTTTTTTTTGAAATGAAGTATACAAAAATGCAGCGCTTATAATAGATGTGGAGGGAATTTGATGTTTGGATACTAAGAAGGGTTGCATCTATAGAATGCAGTATTAGTACAGACAAATCACATCTTACTTATGCTAAAATTAAATATAGAGAGAAACAAACTTGATTGATTATTTATGTCACATGCCATCTCAAGTTAAAACTAGCGGAAAAATCTATATTGTTGTAAGAATAAAGGGATGTTTGAAAAATATTTAAAATAAGGAAAAGGATAAAATGGTGGAAAATTTCAGCAAATGAGTGTTGAGCATGATGCACTGGTTATCTTTTAGAGTACAAATAAAATAGTTGACAACCTTCATAAAGATGATATGCAATATTAGTATAAAGTTATTGCAGTAAAAGAAACTGTTGAAAAATTGCAGACATAATGCTGTACAGGGTGCAGGCTTCTCGGCGTGATCTTTTAAGACTAGGAAGTTTGGGAGTTGCTGTCACATGTTCATTGGTTGTGGTCACCCATTGGAAGGTAATTTTTGTAGACATGTGACTGAATTTTTAAAAGGGGACAACCTTTGTTTGGATCATAAATAGTTACATGTAGAAATGAAGTAAAAACTATATATAAAAAGTGTGTCTGTCTTTGGTAACATAAAGAAGATGAGGAATTAACAACGTTTCTTATAAACAATAAATTTAAAAATCTGAAAAATTATTACAGGCAATGTCCTATATATCCCCCAGGGCAATACTGAATTTATTGGCTGGAAGGGGACAACCACTGCTTGCACAGAGTGATGGTAAGGCAAATAATCTTCTGTCAACACTTTTTTAAATCTTTCTGCAATTCTGGAATCTTTTCATCCATGTTTTCTGGTTCATTTATTTCAAAGGAAAACCTACTAGTTCAGGTGTCTGGATAGGAGTCATTGGTTTGAGATATAATAATTTCTTATCTTAACAATTCTAGAGACCTGCTCAATTGCAATAGTACTGAGAAAACTATAAAGTTTGATTATTACAATATACATAAGACATTTTGTAAATAGATGACTTGTCTGTAAGCAAGGTAATATGGCTGTGTGGATGAAAATACAAGAACTAGTTATGCATAGGACAAACTTGTATCTATAGTTCAGAATGTAACCAGGGTAGCTATTAGAATGCCTACTTTGTTTTTCAAATTCTAAGAACCTAAATTAAATGCACACACAATGCTAATATTATTGGAGATAATTGGTTTAGCCAGGATCAATTTGCTTTTCCATATTTTCTCAGTTCAGAGATCATATTCTCAATCATCTTGAGCTTTTTCATCATTAAACATTTATTTCAAAGTAATTGCACATCCAAATGCAGACATATTGTCTGCTTCGTGCTGGCTTTGGTGATCTAAAAGGTAGTAAATATAATATTGTAAGGTAGTAGTCTATTAATAGCTAGGTGGTTGGGGTTTTGCAATCATTTTATATGATTGTGAGTGTTAGTCTGGTAATGTGCCCATATGAATAAAATGCTCACCTTTCGTCTCTAAATCACGTGTCTGTGTGTGCTAACATTGTATTTTTCCAGGCTTGAATTCCAACAATTGGTATCTGTTGGTGTACGTTTTATCATTCACCGAATACACAGAATAAAATGTCCAAAGACACTCTATCTTCTCTTGAAAAACCACCGTGTATGCTAAGATTGTGAGAAGATCATATGGTGATTCCAAGGTTTCTTTTGTCAGGTCTTGACGTGTGGACAAGCTCAATGGGCGTTATGATTTGCTGGTAATACACAAATGGACTTATGTTAAGGAAATTTTCACAAGTTTGGGACTTAGGTGGATTTATCATTAAAAGCTTCTTCAATCGGGACTTCAATTTGGATCTCAAAAAAAATGGCAAAAAGATAAGGGTTCAGAGAATCTATTCTACGCCTAGGAATTTGAGAGACAATAAAGATTCGGCGAAAGGAAATAACCACACTTTATTTCACCTCCCTAGGACAACTACGGAAAGCGGGTGCAATCTTCTAAGGGTGTGATAATGATTTTACTTTCAAACCCACCAGTGTGAGGGGCTGAGTTAAAACTACAATTATGAAACACCAGGACTTTTTAACATCCGAGATTACCCGAATGTCATTTAAGAGAGTATGGGCAATATTTTACTTATGATCATACTGATCAATCCTCTGTTCGCCAGAGCACGTTCAGAAAGCAGATTCCACCCTCAGTTTGAAATCCCTAACTTTAATCTACCTCTAAACTATGGTAGAAGAAGATATGGTAACCTCGCTTACTATTTGACGATAAAAGTTGTTCAAAGCAAATCATTCATAAGAGCTTTTACTATCGGAAATAGTCTTAATGCAACAATTTCATATACTTTCTCCACTACAAATGAAAATGAGAGATCACCAGTTTAAATAGAGTTTTAGAAATCAAATGAAGGGCCGAGATTAAAACAATATCGACGGCCAAGATTATTACAACTCAACCCTAATTAGGGTTGCCCAAAATAACATAAGTTATCAATCAGTAAACAATCAGTAAAGTGGTAGTTGAAGCTATCATCAAGGAGAGGCGTCCTTATCCTCTTGGGCAGCATTGCATTCGATGAACCTGGACACGATCGCGACAACCTCCTCCATCGTGACGAGTGGCACCATGCTAATCTAGAATTCTAGTCTATCCAAGTTCTCTGCGCATTTGGCAAAGGTATTTTCCCAATCTGCCTCCTGCTTCCCAAAATCATTCCGGATGGCCGAGAGACTTGCCACTCTCGCAAAGTCCTGTCTCAGAAGTGGTCCAGTAGCCGAGAAGAAAACATCCTGAACCTTACGTTTCAACCTCTCCAGCTGCATGTCATTTTCCCGGACAATCTCATGGTCAAACACCTCTGCTGCTGTCATATAAATTTTCTCCCGGATTTCTTTGACTTGCTCTTCAACTCTAAGTCTATCCGCTTTCGCCTTCTCCAGAACCTCCTTCCGTATAGTTACTGCCCAAAACCAATGATGAAAATCATATGCTACTCCTGCAGCAATCACTTTTCTTTCAACCAACTCTTCTCTCGAAATGCCCTTCAGGACCCTGAGGCATGGAATAAGCCTCTCCTGCATGTCTGGAATACCTTCCCATGTCTCTGCCATATCAACAAGTATGGAAAGAAAAGAAGAGGTTTGCCCATAGGCAAGTGCCAGTTTCTCCATGAACGAGGCTGCTTCCGTGCCCTCGCTTACCATCCAGTCCCGAGCCTCCTTGGCTGTGACCATCCCTTGCTCTACTTCCTTGGTTATTTCTTGTGAAGGATTGAGGAGAGGAGCTACTGCATCACCTTGATTGAGTGGTTGGGTCAGATGCCGTATGTACTCCTTCAGGCGTTCAACCTCCTTTTTATACTCTTTCTTTTTAGCCACTTCCTTTTCCAATCTCACTTTGATGGTCGAGACGGAATTATCTAGTTCCTCCACTTCTTGACCTTTTGTAGTTGGGCCAAGATCAATGGTGGTTATGGCGTACTCTTGAGGGGTGATCTCATCTTGTCGCTTCTCCACTGTCGGTACTGCAATGTATATGGAACGACTGCCTATTGTAATGTCCCCGTTTTTAGCTCTTCACCTTTCAGTGATTGGTAGCCTATTCCCAGTGTGCTGTCGGGTAGTCAATGGCAGAATTAGGGTTTCCGGCTGTTTGATGTGTTCTCTTGAAGATTTAGGGTTTTTCTTGTTGGAGTTTGGGTGTTTGGATTCTGGATTCCTTCTGGGTTTTTAGAGAGCTTCGTAGAGGTATGACTTGCAACTGCGTCGGGCAACCTTTCTGAACTTACTATTTTTAGTAAGTTATGACGGCTACATCTCGAAGTTTGGGATTTTGGATTGTGGATTCTTTCTGGGTTTTCAGAAAGCTTCGCAATGGTGTCACATGCATTGCATTCTGAGCAACTTCTTGAATTTACTATTTTTAGTAAATTCTATTTTTAGCAGTGGTCCAGTCAGCATCAGCTCAGCAGGCTTTCCTCTTCTGTCAGTTCAGTTGGTAATATCGTTTTGGCCTTTTGATGCTTTTTCTGGAGAGATAAGTATTTTAATTAAAATAATGTTTTATTTTAATGATATGACCCCTGGTTCTAGTGAAACAACTTTATGTTGTTTTAAAAAGGGGGACTTTGATGGGTGGTGCCCCATTTGGAGGTGGATTTTAATATTCCAAAGGTTTAAAAATAAAGTGGTAAAAAGGGACACCAACCTTTATGAAAGTCAAAATTTAATTGATTCAAATCAATCAAGGGAAAAGTACTCCATCTTGAAGGAAGGCTTGGTTAAATCAAACCCTAAAAGCATCTTGAAATTAGGGCGCACCTTCTGGAAGCTTTTGGAGGGTCTTCTCAAAAGTTATAAAAGAAAGCTTTGGGTCTTCATTTTGGTATCTTTTGTCTACAGTAATGTTACTCTGCCGGAATGGTATTGGATCGCTTTGAGGAATGAAGGCCTCCTAGCTTGGGCATTGCTTCTTGCTTGCAACACAGCAACTAGTGATGAGTTAGTGATAGTTGAGTGATTTTTGTTGGCGTAAAATCTAACACCTCTGGAGTGCAGGTTTGTACGGACAGCCATGTACACTACGCAATGAGTGCTCTTGAAATTAGGAGGGGAAGCTCCCTCGTTGTGCTGGAATGCATGGAAAAGAAAAGTAATCTAAGTCCTATCTTTTTGTTCTCAGCTGGAAGAGGCACAAGGTTAAGAAAACCAAGAACGTTGCAGCTAAGGATTTTTCTGGTTTTAGCGGTCATTAACTACAACTAGGCTAAATTACTTAAAATTTATCCGGTTTCCTCAAGAAAACAGAGCATGAGGAAATGGAGCAAGGTTTGACTATCTGACGATAAACAAGTATAGATTCTCAACTTGAAGGCAAGGTGGCACATCTATCAGCTCAATCTAGACAAGTTTATTGGGCACAAAACAGATTTAAGCATTTACCATGACAATCTCGTGAAACCCTATGTGGCATAACACTTGATCAAAATAGTAAAGACTCACAACAGATTTATCATCACAATCTCACGAAACCCTATGTGGCATAACACTTAATCGTAATGATAAAGATTCTAAAACAAAGATTTCGACCATGGGAAGAATTTACCCGCGTAATCTTATGAAACCCTTAACCTTGATCAAAGTAGTAAATGCTTCACCAGCCAATTACCATCACAATCTCCACCCGAAACCCTATGTGGCATAACACTTGATACATTAATGATAAAAGATTCACAAAGCAGAAGAATTCACCATTACAGTGCATGAAATTATGTGGCATAACGCCCGATGCGTAATAAAGAAGACACATGAAAAAATACCAAAAGAGCAATATTAGCGAGAGGGGGCAAGGTAGAGCAGCACATATATTTCTCTCTCCGGCCAAAAGTTATTTACAAATGAGCATAAGCTCTTATTTATATACATCAAGGTGTAGGTAACCTAAATCACCTTGAGTCATCTCTGATTCTTGCAATGCATGCAGAAGTCATGCATAAACCTAATTAAGTAAACTATCTGAGTCAAAACTACCATCAGTTAGCAGAAGCATCTAATCTAAAATGAGACAATTGTCGCGAGCATGCGTCTTTGTGAAACCAAGTTAAGCGGGAAGACTACCATCGATTGAAACCTAAAAGAAACTCCAAATTGTATGGCCGAGATCGGAGGAATAGATATGCATGTGATGACAACATGAGTTAATTTGAAGGTAACACCAAGGATTCAACTTCATTATTATTGTAATGTCTATCACGAGAAGTGGGAACTAAGAAGTTTTAATAATATTGTGATCTCGAGGCAATCCAACCCCTCGGTACATTGGCTACCGGCATCCGTTAATGACCCAGCGAAGACAATCTTGGCAATCTTCACATACTCAAACTAGCATTTCACTGACTGGTAACTTTGGCGGCTCCGTAACTGAAGTGATGACCATTATCTCTGAAAAACTTGCCTATTGACTGTGAACACGGCTATATTCTGACAACATTTCTGAGAGCTAAAAATACCCTGTTGAAGCTAAAAATAGCCTTTCGAAGAGTTATTTTCGGCGAAAAATCTGAGATATGGGTTTTGTCCAGAAAGGGATTCTAAGACAACCCAGAACGTCAGAAATGCGAAAATCTGACTTCCACTCGACCATGCAAAGACTTTTCAGTTGAGAAAATTAGAAACTCGAGAACAAATGCTCTGGAGTTAAAAATTCCTGAAAAATCAAACGCACGATTTTAATTCGAGGAAGCTATATAGAAATGATCCAGATGCTGAGACTTGTTGAATTTTGCCAATTTCAGGAACATGCGAATTGAAATCTGAGAGAAATCTAAGATTGAAGGATGAAAAAGACGTTTTTATGATGCTCTTTTCTGTGAAAATCGCCCTTGAATTCTTCAAATTGCTGAGAACTGTGAACTTTAACCTGCAAAAGAATGTGATTGGAGAAATTGCCTTTGCAAATAGATGAGAAATCTGCCTTTGTTTGAGAAATACGAATCTCCCTTGAAAATACGCCTTGTGAATGAAGAAAAACGAATTTTGCTTGAAAATACGCCCTTGCCTTGAAGAAAAACGAATTTTGCTTCAAAATTATGAATTTCCTTTGACAAAATTTGCCTTTGAGAATTACGGTTTTCCCTTTGAAGAAAATATGAATCTCCTTGAAAAATACGAATTCTCTTGAAAATATGAATGATAAATGAAGAAGGCGCCATGCTTAAAGAAGATGAAATTCGCATTAATCTGACAGCCTGAAGACTAAAACCTCTGACTGAAAATAGAAGCCTTTCAATTGGACCATTTCAGTTGCACTGCCACTGACTGGAAGTTTGGATTTAAATAAATAATAAAATATTTATTATCATGCAATTAGCAAAGGCGCCAAAAATAGAAATTCGCCATCTTATGCTAAAATTGCAAATATTCTGAACTTCAGTTGACAATTTGAATGAAGTCTTAGGATTCACCATCGGGCTTCACCGATTCCGAAAAGTCATCTCTTGAGCTCATAGGCGTCCATTTGCTCAAGATACTTCACTTTTTATTAACTTCCTATTTAATAGCTGACAGCAAAGCGACGACTGGCCAACTTCAACGATTTACGGATGGGCGAGATCTTGAGGGCGTCTGGAGATTCATCGGAAAGCCTACTGAACAAGGAAGAAATGTCTGCTGGGAGACACTACTGCAAAATCCATCATTTAACCCCTTGAAAAATTAAGCGCCTTTGATTAAATTGCTTTTACGGGTTCCAGACTTAGCCATTCCTCAAACTGCCATCTGACACTTCAAATGGCTGCTGACGGCGAATGGTGAACCACAACGATATGAGGGAGGGCTGAAAGCTCAACTTTGCATGGCTGGAGCTATTCACCATCCAAAAACTTATTTGTAATACCGCAGTAGGTTAGAAAGGCGTGTTAAGGGCCTCAAAAGTAAAAGCGCCCCTGGCTCATGGTTGCATTGGTGTCATTTTGACAAAAATCTAACGTCATCCAAGTACCCTACTTTGACCGTTGATAACTAGAGCTGGGATGACCCGATTCGGGCACTATCTGTTTTAACCGGACAGCCCGGAAAGGGCCACAAAGAGAATCTCCACCGGAGGTGATGGGGGCAAGAAATTTAGCTAAGACCTCAAAACTCGGTCGCATTATTTTATTTAAGATTACGCTCGGACTTAGCCATTTTCCGGATGTCTTCGCGCATTATTACACTAAAGACACCATGCACGGCGTATAGCAAATCGAAGGTGGCTTGGCTGGGCTTTGTTGGAAAGATAAAATGATTACGGCACCAATAGCGTGAAGACTTGAGGAGAACCGCGAGCAGGCTCGGCCCCGAAAGCGAGGCCTAAAAGGCTAAAATACCGGAATTTGTGAAAATACGAAAACCATTTGTTGATTTAGCGAGTGAAATTAAGGTGCCAGAGTAGGAATACTCAAGATCCACATTCACAGGGCGTCGGATCGACAAAATTTTGGATGATGCATCGTGGTGGGCTAAATATTACTGATGTTAAGGAAGACTAAATGCAAATATGCATACATCTGAAGGGGTCCTTTAAACCAAGGCTGTACTTGCCCGGGAACAAGCGGGCTTCGAGAAGCGACAAGAAAACTCCATTTAAAGTGATCTTTGGGCGACTTCGCGGAGTTGAGAGTGATGAGGATGACTAAACGATATCTACCGTCGGATAAGCGGAGACTGAGTCAAAGGCAAATTAATTTGTATCCGTCGTGAAAATGCCAAGATTTACCCCTTCTTTAAGATGGGCGCCCTCAGGCGAGAGTTGCGCTTTTGCCTGAAAAAGACAAATTTCCCACATCTGAAGCTTTGGGGATTTCAACTTCTATCACTGTTTACCGGAGCTGTGGGTCTCGGAAAGCTTCGCTGGATAGCTCATCGGATAGCCAGACCAATTCTGAAGAGATTAACTGTATTCTTGAACACTTTCAACAAGATCTTAACCTTCAAAAAGTTGGGCGCCCTTGGGCTATAGTTGCACTTTCTGACTTTTCCTTTGAAAAATCTTCCTTAATTTGATCATTAAAAGCTACATTTCCCGATCAACTGAAATGACCCGTGTGCAATGTAAAGGAAGTAATTAGAGTGAGATGCTCCTTCAAGAGTGAAAGCTCCATTGAGTCTACGCCCGAGGGTTTGTCAATATAAACACGACTTTGGCCCGACAAACTATTAAGCCAAACTCCATGCTTGATATTGCCCAAAACTGTATTTTACAACATTTTAACAAGGTTTAGACTTTTAAATGAAAAATGCCTTAATGAAGCAAAAAATTTGGTTTGGGTACAACAATTTTGTAGTGAGTTTGCATTGTAGTTGGATTTGCTTATATAGTGTTGTTTCTTGCATATTAGAATCTTCTGGAGTTGCTGATTATATTGGCTGTAAGTGAGTTTCAATTGCAGATTTGAAATTAAAATTATTCTTCTTCTGGGTATTAACCCAATATGATTCCTTGGTAAGGGCGCCCCTATTTTCCAAATCTCAGATTTTTTGATGAAGCTTTGAATTTACTAGAAGGAAATCGCCCCTCTTGTTGGGCCGTACCATTTCATGTTCTTGGGATTTGTGTCTTAAAAAGGATTCAAGGTTTGGGTGAAGTTTTGTGGTCTAAGTTTGGTCGCCTCCTTCATAAGGGTGCTATGCATTTGTTTTCAAGTCAATAGAGTTAGTAACGAGTGAGATAAGTGCATTTTAGTCAGTCTAAGGGGTGCTGGTTTGATATATTAAGCTGCTGGTCTGTTATATCAGATTAGAGAAATCTGCATTTTCTTTTTGGATTGGTGTTTGGAAATCATTAAAGGCTTGTGAAAGACATCTCGTTGTTGCAGCAATTAGAAGAGCTCTAATCCTTGATCTTGCAAGCGTTCTATATTTCATTGTAAGCTGAACAGTAGTACTGTCAGCAATTCTCTTAATCATACTTTACATTCTGAAGTTGCATTTGTATTCCTTTATATCTCCGCCATATGGTCGCCTCATTTCCATACTGGAATTGGGTAGCACATACTTGGTGTTGAGTTTGCTTTCAGCATATTAGATGGTAGGGATCCTCTGACCATATGCTCGTCGTTCTTCGACGCATCCTTGGTTAGAGTTCTTGTATCAGCATTTCATTTAAGATCCTCTGACCAATGCTCACACCTTGCCCACATCGGGATCCTGGTGTACATTCTGGTTAGAGTTGCTTTAGCATCGTTTTGGTTTAGAGCTAACCCTAACGACTGTGTATTGCTCTGCTTATTGTAATTGAAAATTTGAAAATTTTTGGCTCGGAATATTTCACCTGTCTCGTCCCTCTGAATGGTAGAGAATTTCTTGGCAGGCTTCTTAATTGCAACCTGTTCCAACCTTGCCAAGAAATCTGCAGTATCATCCTCCTCCTGGGCTTATGCAGGTGCCTGAATCTTCATCCTCTCTATCAGCCAATCTGGAATAGTCGGCTGCTCAATCCCATCTTCTACTGGAACATCCTCCTCATTTGGAGCATCCATGACTTCTCTGAGAGCGGAAATCATTCCTTCTTCGAAGTCATTATTTCGGGCTTCCATCTCATTATCTGAACCTAGTATTTTCGTGCCCGTAGGTGATGAGGGCTCCTCCTCATCAAGCTAAATAGGTTCATTGTTCTGTTCCTGAGCTTCAGAAGGTCCAATCATTTCGACCAAGGACTCATCTATGGTAGCCACCAGCTCGTCAATGCTTCGAGATGCTGCAAAACGAGATGGTTCTCCCTTCTGTCTTTTTTGAGCAGGTTCTGCACTTGGAACTACTTCCTTCCTCTTCTCTCCAATCTCAACCAAGTCCTGATGGGATGCACCAACATTGGAGGAATACGACTCCGTCTTGCTCAGTAAGTCATACGTGAGCGTTATCCTTTTTTGTCTCATCTCCTGGACATGATGGTCAACCCACCACAGAGAGTACTTGACCACTGGTCTCATTAATGTTGCTAAGTTTGCGTGCTCGGGCTCTGACCACCTCATGGGAGGAAGAGGTCAATTCTCCTCGAAGCGTGGCTGGATGTAGGTTCCCATCGTCCTGCTATTGGTTAGGCACCTGGCAAAGTTCAATCGCCCTCATGAAGTCTACTGGCATTCTGGACCATAGTCTCCTTCTGACTTCATATTCATCGACGACATTCGCCCAAAAGTTTTCTAGTTCCACTCTGTGCTTGTACCTTCTTCCATCCACTATCCGGATATGATGATGTGGGTCGAAGTTGACCCTGGACTTGTAGGCTGTGAACGGGTACCACTGGATTTCCAACCTGGCACTCTCAGCTGCCTGCGCTGATGGACAAGATTCTAACATATTCCCGATGAAAAATGGGAATGTAACAGATGCCTTCTTGGTCGGCCTTTGGATGTTTTGATATTCTTCTAACTGCCTCAGGACTTCGAGCAGAATCATCTGATTTGTCGGATAACTGGGCAACTTATAGGGATTCCTAGTAAACCCCTGGATCCTAACATATGTGAATTTTGGGAACTGGATGAACCAAGATCCGTATCTATTGATTAAACTCTTTGCTTCATGACTCAACCTTTGATGCACTCTTCCTTGAAGTGTTCTGGTAATATGCATTAAGAAGGCATCATGCACCCTTCTGAAATGAGACTTTTCCTTTAGCTGGAGTTGTGGGTAGCAGTCATAAGGTCTGAGTTCGTTTTCTCTGCTGCCAACTTTGCCCTTGCAAACTAGTCCTGGATATTTATATGATTTGGCCAATAAGTAGACAATATACGAGCTCATGTGAAAAGACTTGGTCTCTTCCAAATTGATCAACTGCTCGTGAAGATTGTCACTTATCATTCGTGACCAGTTGAACATTTTTACGCCAGAAGTGATCTCATCTATGAAGTAACACATCCAGCTCTCGAAAAATGCACCTTACGGGTTGCCAGCTACTTTGTTCAACATCAAAATGATGTCCCCAAAATCTTCTTTAAAATCCGTCCGGCGTGGCCTTTTAGGCATCTTCTTTATTGACGGCTTAGGCTTCTCCAGCCATGCCTTGTTAACATTTGTAGCGCATAAGTTTGACTCACTGTCATACAAACGCTGGGCTTCTCCTTGGTCTTATAGACCGTCCGAGAGTGTGCTGGGATGCCAAAAGTTTCTTGAATTGCCACCTCGCTCAAGTGTGCTAAAATTCTGCCGTCAGGTGCGATGATCTGCCTCTTTTGAGCATCGTAGTGGATAGCACATTCCACCATCAATTTTGCACAATCCATCGCAGGCAGGAATCCAGTTGCCTGAAAAATCCCATTTCTCACCATCCGCCTGGCTATTGATGTTGGAAGTCCGTTCTGTCCATACACTCTTCTCTTGAACTCTTTGAAGTCGACATGTCCCAGATCGGTGTTTGCGACATTTTTCCATTTTGAATTAATTTTAGACTCTCGCTGGACACCTTTGCTGGTGAACTTCATTGGTGCCTTCTTTGATGATTTGCCTATCGTGGTCATCTACCTGCAGTCAAAAATATTAACATTAATACAAAGACCTTTTCAAATAATTTATTTTCATGCCTTGGGTTCGAAAAATTTACTTTCAGCTTATTAAATAATTAAACTTATGTGAAAAAGCAAGCTGAAAGTAAATGGGTGAAGTTGAAATTTTAGCTAGAACTTTATCAACATGAAAGAGACAGAAGGAGAATAGTGAATTTGCTCAATTGAATCTCAAACCTCAGGAAAGAACTTCCATCTACAAATCAGATTTAAACTCTGATAATTTACTCAAAAAGCAAGTGATGAAGTGCGCCCCTTTTGCACAAAAGAATTCTACTTTCAGCAATTAATTCCTTTCTCGAGAAAAATTCTTCTTCAGCATAAAATTTCTTCTTCCTTTGGGAAATTCGATCTTGCCTGCTGAATAATTGACTGCCTTAGAATTTCGAGAGAGATTAAATTTCTCTTCAGCTGTGTCCGTGAAAAATGAGTTGCTGAAACTCATTATAATGCTGAAGAACTTGATTTGTTTTAGCAACTGCCTTCTTCTCTCTTGATCTCGATTTATTTTCACTTGTTCAAACAGGCAAGTTTCCAATATTTTTCGAAAAAACTTGATCGCGATCTTATCCAGGCAAATCTCATTGATTTTCAAAAATTCAATTTTTGCTTAGATGCTTATCTTTAATTTTGAAAATAAACATTAAATTTAATTTTTGCTTAGATGCTTATCCAGGCAAATCTCATTGATTTTCAAAAATTCAATTTTTGCTTAGATGCTTATCTTAATTAAATTTGATTTTCCAAGCTTTTAAATCACTGGCGAATTTTATTTTTTCCATTGGATTTTATCTTTGCCTGGCACAATTTATCTTCTTCCGATACACGTCTGGCGAATTTAATTTTGTCCAAGACTTTTAAATTTTTGAGTAGTCGAAAATAAATTATTAAAATATTAAAATATTTTAATTTATTCCAACCCTTTCGTTTTGGACCCATGGTATTTCAATTTTCTGTTCATTTTCTTTGGCTAAAAGTTTATTTTCCAATTTTATTCCCAATTTCGTCTAGCCAAGCCAAAATTTAAGCCATTTCGTCGATAAATGTTATGCCAGATCCCTATTTTCTTTTGCCATGGCGAATTTTAAATTTCACCGAGCACATTTTGTTATGCCAAAGTCAATTTTTTTCTCGCTCGGACAAATTTCTCTAGGCAAAGCCTTTGTTTGGATGTCTTTATTAGGCAAAATTTCTTAATGCTTGACAAATTTTTATCTCTTCTGGCCAAGGGCGAGCTTTCCTACCTCTCTGCCTTGTGCATTTTCTTTGGCCAAATTTATCAACTTTCCTCTAGACATCCGTACTTAGGTGAATTTTAATTTCTCTTCTCTTTTCATACCAGGCACACTTCATTTTTTTTTTGCCTTGGCCTAGGCGGACTTCTTTAAGTCTTTTCTATCCTTCCTCAAGGTATGGCGGACTTTCCATAGCACTTGCCTTTCAAACTTAGCACTTCACCTCTTGAAAATGTTACAATACTTAGCCAAAGTTTCGATTTTCCATCCTTTAGGCCTCTATACTTAGGCAAATTTTCGAATTTCTTCTTTTAGGCACGAAACACTTAGTAAAATTTTAAATTTTCTCCTTCCACATGCCTAGGTGGACTTCCCAAGTGTTTTGCCAAGTAAAGGCGTACTTCAAAGATCATTTTCCAACCTCCTCTAAGTCAAGGCGGACTTCACAAGCATCTTGCCTAAGTGAGGGCGGACTTTGGAAGGTCCTAGACAAGATGTGGCGGACTTCGAAGGGTCTTGGACATGCTTCCTCAAGGCTGGGCGGGGTTTAGATGGGTCTTGCCAAGTCTAGGCGGACTTTAGTTAAGGCTTGCCACTTTCTCCTTAGACATGGCGGACTTTAGAAGAGTCTTGCCATCTTCTCCTTGTGGCTGGGCGGACTTTCCATAGTCCATGCCATCCTCTCCTTAGGCATGGCGGACTTTCTATAGTCCTAGACATTTCTCTCTTTGTCCCTCTTTTCAAGGGCCAGCTTCTTCACCTTGAACTTGGCGAATTCTCTAGGCTTAGCCAGAATTTTGACATGAATTTTATACTCTTGGGTCCATTTTTGGTGATTTTTCCTTCAGATCTGACTGGTTTTCAATGATTTTTCCAGAATTTTCGTGCTTTTGAGATGATTTTTCTCAGCTTTTTGACTGATTTTCCATGCTTTTCCAGATTATTCAATGATTTTTTGCTTGCTTTTCCAGATTTTTCACTTGATTTTTCGATTTTCTCTTTGATTTTTTAGTGGTTTTTTCGATTTTTAGGTTGATTTTTGGATCTAAAGATGGAAAGTTGACTGCCTCACCGCATATTGACTTCTAAAATAAAAGAAAAATCCTTTGGTAATAGGAACTCTGTTGGTTCAAAATGTTAAAATAAAGCGGTGCAGCAGTATTTCCTGGTGTAGGAAGTTCTGTAATTAATGGGTGCCATGTACGCATCCCCCATTCCTGTTAACTTCTTGCAGATGTCACTTAATCATCCGCTACGATCAATGACTCTGGTTTCGGGATGACCCCATGCACCTAATTCCGGAACTCCCAAAAAGGCGAATCCACCAACCTCGCATATCAAACCCCAAAACCAGCCCATTAACTAGGGTCCCCACTGCATAAGTCGATGTGTGAAAAGGTCACAACAATATCAAAGCCACGGAAGATGAATTCTCTATGGTTTGCCAAGGGGCAGCACAGAGGAATATTTATAAATTTTAAACCTTTGTAACACCTCTGTGGAATTAGTTTGCATTCACACATTGAATGTAGATTCCCCTTGGATGATTCCTTCTGCGTTCTTCTTGAGGAAAGAGGGTTCCAAGACTACAATATTCAAAATTTTAGTACCCAAACTTTCTTTACCTGCTGTGAAAAGACAATATGTCATTGTAGGCCATTTTTTAGGCATGTTTTCTTTGACCATGATAGTTAACTTTATAAATGAGGGCTTTGAAGAGAAATATGGAGGTGTTTGAACTTTTGAAGGGTGGGCATGATTTATATGAACAAAGCATATTTTTGGAGAAGGCATATAGACAAGGTTATGATTCTGTTTTGGTATGGATTATGAGAAGCATGCAACAATATATGACATTGGAATGATTTGAGAAGAGTGATTTTTCTCTTGCCTAGATGCAACTATATGACTAGTATTTTTCTATAAGCATAACCTTAAAAAATCTAATTTTCTATAACATACAATGCACAAAGATGTTCTGGTGTAATTTTTGTATTTGCACAATTTGTATGACTTTATTTTTCTTTTTCAAAGGAAATTTTTTAAATTCAAGAACTAAACACTTCCTTGTCATCTATCTTGTGTGGCCTAGCATCTATGAACAACATTGCAAGTGGGGAGGTTTTGTCATCTTATAGGCAATGACACCAAATGTTTACTTACTACTTCTACTTGATTGAATATCATCGAGTAAACAATAGAGTAAATACTAGAACTATAAACAATACATACCAACAATTCCACAAAGATATCAATATATTCATTCGTAAGCTTTTATAGAATGATCTAGAATATCTATCCATGCGGTCCCTTTCTTCGTATATAATGTCAATAATTAAAGTGGCCAATTGAGAACATCCAAGTGTCGGTAACTATCAACCACACACAACCATGCAGTAAATGCCGATTACAACTAACATAATTTTCTTATTTGGCTATGTAATATCCCCTTTTTCGCCCTTAGTGATTGAAAAGAAAATAATTTAATTAATTAAATAAAGTTGTCTTAAGTTAATATTTTTCGGACAACTTGCATTTAATTAATTGTGTTATTAAGTTGGATATCTTATTAAAGTGACTTTAGCTGGGGACAAAAAATAAAACAATATAAAGTCACTTTTGTGGAGGGAAAATAATTATGAATTATTATCTAAAAGTGACTTTTAAATATATTTTTTTGGACGACTTTATTTTAATTAATTTGGAAAAGTGACTTGAGTGATTTAAAATGACAAATATTATAGTGACTTTATAAAAGTGCTTTATTGATTTATTTTAAGGTGAAATTAAAAAGTACCTTCAAAAGGTGAATTGGAAGCTCATTTGCATATGCTTGATTCTACTTTGTCTGTGAAAACATGAAGCCTTCAGTCAAATATCCCCCTTAGTTTTTTCTTTTGAATTTTATCAGCATAATCACCACTGTTAGTGTTAGCTCCAATAATCAAACCAGTTGAAATGGAACCCTCCACTTTTTGATCACCAAGATCCCGATGTGGGCGAGGTGAGAGCATACGGTGCAAGGGGATCGTTAGCAATAAATTGAAATTGAAATTGCAAAGCTATAGGCGGCTAGCCGACCATTTTGAAGTAAGATGTTGGAAATGTAAATGTAGGCATATAACCAACCATGAATCTCAAGCAATTATTCAGCAGGAGCGGAGTTATTACAATTTATAAGGCGGCAAGCCAGCCATGAATCCACACTACCACTTATTCAACGGGGGGATATTTAAACAATATGTGCTGAAAGTAAAATAATACTCAACCACTTCTTTAGTGGGATAAATTACAAAACTGAAATATAGAATAGTCAACCACTTATTCAACAGGAGTACTAAATACAAATGTAATATGCTGAAAGTAATTAGCTGAAACAGTACTACTGTAATCAATATTACAAGATGCCTTATTTTACAATGAATTTTCAATGAATTATGCTCTAACTTCTAAACAATGATTTCACAATATTCCTTATTACAAATGTGAATGAGAACAACAAAGGAATATGGCATTAAGCTTAAATAACCAGGTTTGATTTGAATAACCAGCAAATTGAAAACTCAAACCAGCAAGCTAGGAGATCACTAGAATGTTCATATCTCCTTCAATACTCATCCAAATGACTCCAAACCAAATGCAAATGGAGCCTAGGAGAAGGGCGACCAAATACAAGGCAACAAACAGCTTCAAACAACCTTCAACTTTTATTCATGCATCCCAATGCAAATATGGAAATGTTAAAACCCTCCTATCAAGGGTGACCTGCTCAAGAAAAATGGAGACTTCATAATAAAATCTGAAACTTGGTGAAAGGGGGTGCCCAAGGTAGGAAAGATATAGTTTAAATACCCAGAACCAATAAAAATTCACACAAAGAGTTGTGAATGAAAATATGATTCAGCTATGCACAAACCAACAACATTAAATTAGATTATACAACAATCTAAATTCAAAAATCAAAACTAAACTCAATCTGCACTCCTGGATGAAGCAGAGTCTTTAGAATCCAGCTAGGTATTGTCTTGCAAGTATGAAACTGAATGGATGGAGCTAGGAGGTATGCGTTCCTTGAAGTGAGAGCTTTGAAATCATTTCAGTAGCATTTCGATACAATCAACAATAATGGATACCAAATGATGGAGCAAAGGCCTGCTTAAATAGACTTCCCGAGGTGACCTTTCAAATTCCACCTTTTCCCTCCAAAAGGAATGCCCAAGCATGTTTGAAATAATTTAATTTTAAAATGCACTTCATTCTCCATCTTCCTAGGCGTCCAACATCACCTTGGCAAATATTAAAACATTTAAAATGTTCAATTCCTTCATGAGAGCGTCCAAACTCAAGCCCCTCTTTTAAAACAACATTAAGTCATTAGACTAGGCCATGGGGCCCAAAAAGATAATAGATTATTAAAATGACTTAAATGATTTAATTTTCCAAAACGAGCCCCAAAGTG